>KL660440.1:119161-148746 GCA_000732775.1 Stachybotrys chlorohalonatus IBT 40285 | reverse complement strand
GCGAAGCGATTGTGGTGCCTTGGGTGCAGGGCGCGATGCGCCGGGTGCGAAGGAGTGCCAGAAATGATAGTCTGAGCCTAGAATTCCACCGTCGGCCAGTGTGTTGATGTCTCGGTTGCAGAGTCGAGAATTCGATTTCGTCCCAGAGCGAATGCGAATGATACGGGCGAATGATACGGGCGAATGTGATGAGCGCTCTAGTCTTCGCAATCAGACTGTTTGAATCGATATCGAGGTAGATGAGGGTGCAGCGATGGAGTGTCAAGCCAGATCCGAGCCGAAGGGATCCATATGCGAAAGACTGCAAGCCAGAGCCACAGTGCAGTGGGGAATACAGAGAAACGACTGGATCGCCGCAAAGTAGTACAAGACGTGATTACGCGCTCTTTGGATTTCGCGGCACTCGACGGATCAAAGGGGGCGCCTTGGTGAGTATATCCAGGGTCCAATGCGGAATCGTCGAAGGAGTGGTGGCGAGAGGGGGGGGGGCACGACGAATGAAATCGGTAGTGCGACGTGGCAGAGGAAAACACAAGCGATGGTCAGGCAGTTTGAGGATACTTATGGATCAGAAGGAAAAGCGAGAGGGAGGGGGAGAGGAAAAAAGGAAGACGAGCGAAGACAGAGGGGGGGGTGGAGGTGGAAAAAAGAAAAGAATGACTGGGGTCAAGCAGCGTGCTGGAAGCTGGCGATCAGGCCGTGAAAGGAGGTGAAGTTTGGGGGGGAGGAGTTGTCAAGATGGTGGTGCTGAATGTCACCTCAGCAGCGGACGGCGCCGTTGGGTCCCTGTCGGCTAGCGGACAGAAGGCAGCCTTCTGTTGTGTGGACAGACAGGCCGGGTACTTGGGAACGCCGTGCATGCTCCGCGAACCATGGAGTACCAGAAGGCAACATGCAAGGAGGGAAAGAATTACTACGACACCATAGTACCATCGTACTACTCCCACTGGACGGGCTCAGTGTCCATTTCGGTAAGGCACTAGTGGCTCGATCTAAGCTCTCTACCTTAGTGTCGCGTACCACAGGCGGTCCCACCGAATCGCCAACGGTTCTCGACAATCAAGCGGCCCCCGTCTTGACAGCCGTTGTCGTGTGTATCGGGCGCAGTCTTAGTGACAGTACAAGCAATAATGGCGGAGGGTCCAGGCCGGGACTTTGAACGGCAGGTCAGGCGGCCCAGGTCTCCAGCGTACCTGACTGGTTGCGGTTAGCATCGAGGGGCAACGGGGCCGGGGTAATCTGCAAGGTACAGTACGGCCAGCCAGATGAGGCGTCCAGGGTCGCATCTCGAGTCCGTCATCTCCATCATGGCGCGCACACGAGACACCAGTCGACGCCCTTTAGCTGAGCCAGCGGCAGGTTTTCCTCGTCAATTGACGCGGCCAGCTACGAACGGCAATCGATCCCCGGGCTATGCGAAACGCGACGTCGACAAACCGTCCCCGGCCTGCCCAGAGCGCTCAGCTGTTCGCTGCCTTGGTGCATTTACCCGTCGAACCATCCATCCACAGCTGTTCCGTCATTTCACTTGCCCCCAAGCCACCGGCCGCCAGTCCCTGTACGGCCTAGGAACGTGCAACTGAAGGACACGCGCGCCGCCCCGGCCAGGGACCTGCCGCCTGCGATTGGTAAGGAAACCCTCAGCCGTCAAATTTCTGGGGTGCGTCGGACCAAGCCAGACTGAGAATGCGTTCTGCTAGCCTCGACGTGCTGCCGAGATGAAGCTTCCCCTAACCCTCCATTCCCAACCCACGACGGCCGTTGATTGGCGTGGTATCTTGCGGTTGTGCCAAAACGTATCCAGCCAAATACGAGTTTGTCGTTTTCCTTGTTGTTGTTGTTGTTGTTGTTGTTGTTTTATATTACACCAGACACAATTCCTTACCTTACCAGTCAACCAACCCATCGTCCTCGAAGTTCCACAAAGTATGTCGTACATTAGCACAGTAGGGATACTTAAGTGCTGTACACGTGCATATACGAGTTACACACAAGACCTCGCCAAACATTTCACGTATCCCAAAGGCTTGGCGCTGCCCCCATCCGCCCCTTTCTAATATTACATGTTCCTCGCTCACATCACGTCAATACATCCGCCCACATTGCCAAACCATTATGGAAACATAGCTTGAGGAATTCAAAACAGGAATCCTCCACCTATTTCTTGACCTCCCTTCGTCGCATCTGGCTCAAAATATAATGTGTATGTGTGCATTTTCCCTTTTGCTGTCTACCCTCTGGCAAGTGTATTGCTGCTTGGCCCTGCAAGTCACAGGCATGAGACGGCCGTCTGGTTGTTGGCAGAGCCATCTCACGCGCTGCCATCATCGTCGTCATGGTCCAGTTGAAACTGTAGTCGCTCATGCCGAGTCACGAATGCAAGCTTAGCACCTAGAGCTACGCCATCCAGCGGGGCCAGTGCATCATCTCCCATCATCATCGTATGCACACCAAATACTCTACATAAGTGCAAAAAGCAGGCAATTGATTTGTTTCGTACATCGCCTCTCCCCCCCCGCCTGCCGATACGTATAACGTCAAAGCGTCCTTTTGTCGAATTTGAATGTAAAATCGCACCCGTTGTAGCCCACTCAAGTAATGTTCCCCCTATATACCCATAACGCCGAAAGCCATGCGTCTCGCAGTCTCTAAGATACATCTCACATGTCAATTTCAAAGATCCTTGGTTCGCATCTTCTTGAGCCGGGCCGCCCCCTCAAACAGACCCCGGTCCACCGCCGCAGCCACGGTCAGGGTGCCTCCCACAATGGCGCAGAGGCCGGCGAGGAATCCGAGAAACGACTTTGGTCGCTCCTCGCGGTTGATGACCTTCATCGGGGAGATGTCCTGTATCCTCGTTAGCCATCTATTCGTACCCTCTACTGCGTGTGTCGCTAATCCTCGGCGCGTGTCGGCGGGTTACTCACATATGAAAAGAAGACTCCGGGAATGCCGCCCTTGGAGTGCTCGCGCTCAGCATGGCCCTCGGCGGAATCGTCTCCACCGGCCAAACTCCTCTTGTGGCTCGTCACCGAGTATTGATGAGTCTCGACGCTGCCGTCGGCCGAGTAGCCCAGGCCTCCCAGGTCGGTCTTCTGGTCTATGATGCTGGCCACCTTCTCCATGTTGCCCTCCCATCCGAGGGGGAGGTACGAGGTGGGAACGATTTTCACAAAGTACATAAAGTTGTAGTTGGGGTCGTTGGTGATCTGTTTGGTCCCATCCAGCGGGTTGACGTGGTGGTTGGTCCACGGCTTCCGGCTGCCGAGCCTGTCGGTGATGTATTCGGGCAGCTGGGGGCCGAAGCGCAGGTGGTGGATGGTGTGGGTGAAGTCGTGGGTCTGGCCCTTCGGGGCGTCCCAGTAGTTCTTAAGGTCGTGGACATGCATGTTGCCGTTGCTGAAACTGCGGCCGGGAGCCAGGTGGAAGTTTCCGACAACCTTGTTCACGCGCAGGCCACCCTCAATGCGGCAGCCCTCCTCCCGCTGCTCGTCGAGCCTCTCGGCGTAGTGCTCGCGCTCGCACTGCTCGACGCCCTCGCCCCTACCGAAGGCCCACGAGACCGAGCCGTACGCCTCCCGAACTTCGTCGCAGGTGTTGCAGCATCCAGCCTTTGCCGCGTTGGGCGGAGCCGGGGCACCGTAGCATCCACCGCAGTAGCTTGGGTCGAGATGCTGGGCCTCGTTGTCGTGCAAGGTCATGGACTTGATGTCGATGGCGCCGCCGCCCTTTGCTTGGGACATGAGGCGGACCTTGTTGACGCCGTGCATGATGGCGTGCTGCTGCTCACCTGAGACATCCATTACGTCGAGCGTGAGGAGCTCGCAGGGCATCTTGGGGAAGGTCATGTTGAAGTGTATCTCCATTCGCTCTCCTACAAAACAACATGTGAGCCGGCAAGAAGGAACGGCAAACCGGTCCAACGCATGATCAACATACCTCTTCCTTTGTCTACAATGATCTCCGGATGTATGACTATGCGTCGGTAGTCGCTCCATTCTCCCCACGCCAAGAACAAGACGACGAGCAGGGACACGATTGTCACGACTCCTCCACTGGTTGTCCGGATGCGCGCCTCGTCGACCGTCTTGGTAAAGGCATCCAGCCGTGTGAATCTCGACTTGGGAGGCATCGTCGGCAACCACGGGCCGTAAGGCGAGGTCCTCGGCTTCGGTTAAGATATTTGGTCGAGGCCGCCAGCCAGCTCAGCGGGGCGCGCAAATGCGTGTCCAAGACAAGCGATGGGTAATGCAAGAAGACGCTGGAAGGAGAGACAAGATGCAGAAACAGCAATTGAAGGACCAATTGGCCTATGGGACCGAGGAAATGCAGCTCCCAACGACACAGCAGGTCGGCGTCTACCTGGAGAAGGATATGGACGAGCAGTGGAAAGTCGACGGACGGAAAGAATCCAGGAAACTCGCAGCCCTTGCCGCGTCCTCGCCCAAGAATTAAAGGCCACAGTCGCAAGTTCAGGTGCCAGAACCGGCTAGTGCTGAGCGTTCGGGGCGTCGTGCTGCTGCCCTTTGGCAAGGGGCCAATGGGGTTCTAGAACGAAGACCCCTTGTAAGTCTGCTTCAGCTTTAGCACGCCCACATGGCAAGCCGCTAATTGCATGTACTTCGGGGGTCGTTCACGTTGGCGACTGCGTTGCATAAATGATAAGGCATTGTACAGAAACATAGAAACTACTAATCCTGGTGGTTTATACCTGTAGCAACCTTGAGGTCGCTCTGCCATTGATCATTGGCATCAAAGCTGAGGTCATTGAGAAGAAACAGGTCACTGTAGCCATAGTACCTTAGGCACTGTAGGTAACGTATCGTATCTTGACCTTATCGCTTCTACTTGCCTTATCCGGTAAATCACCGGTCTGTGATAAGACGAAGCTCTCGCTCTCTCTCTCTCTTTCATAATGAAAAACGGCTGGCGCATTTCCTCCACTGCTTCTTTGCTCTGTATCGTCATAAAGCCATCTTTGACCTCAACACACCCACAGACACACCACACAGATCAATATACCAGGTACACCTTGAGCCCGTCCCCTTTGCGATTCGTGCATACCGTCTTTCTCCCTTTGCGACGCGACCGTAGTTGGCCTTGTTCCCGTGCATAGTCTGACGCTCGATATCCTCATTCCAACAGTGCCATATCTACTCCCACCCATTCTTCTCGCCGCGCCCACGTCCTTGGCGACAACACGTCCTTTGTCAACTCGGTGGAATAGAAGCTCCTCTGCCGCCACCCCGTCATAAACATGTCCACAAGACCGCCCTCGCGTGTCGTCTTTGTAGGAAATATTCCTTATGGTATGCCAGAAGCTCCGACGTCCGTTGCTGCGCCCATGTCCCAGCGTGTTGCCTAACCTCGTCGATACAGGCCTGTCCGAGGAACAGATCACAGACATCTTCAGCAGTGCCGGCAAGGTTGAGCGCTTCCGTCTTGTGTACGACCAGGAGTCTGGCCGCCCTAAGGGCTTCGGCTTCGCAGACTACCCAGACACAGGTGAGATGGCCTGCACGCTGCCGCCGTCGTTGGCATAGCTCACTCCTTTTGCGCCAGACTCTGCCTCGTCAGCCGTCCGCAACCTCAACGATTACGAGATAATGGGTCGCAAACTACGCGTTGACTTCTCCAACGAGCAGAAGAGCGGCGACGATGATGGCGCACAGAACACCACCAGCAACCACAACTCATATCCTTCCAACGGCGTTGGAGCTTCCGCCCATCCACCACCGCCTAACACTCTTCCACCACTGCCATCCGGCAAGGAGATCCCCGCCGGCCTTTCTTGCACTGATGCCATCTCACGGACACTCAATACGCTGCCCCCAACGCAGCTCCTCGATATCCTCGGGCAGATGAAGACGCTTGCCTCCACGGATCCTCACCGTGCCACAGAGCTTCTGCAGCAGGCGCCGCAGCTCTCGTACGCTGTCTTCCAAGCCCTGCTCCTCATGGGCCTCGTCTCACCCGAAGCGATCCAGTCCGTCGTGGATCCCGGCGCACCGCTGCCGCCTCCACCTCAGCCCGTCGCGGCCGCGTATCCCCCGGCACCGGTTCCTGGGTACCCCGGCATTTCTACCAACAACACACCACCAGTTGCCGCCGTTCCCTACGCACCGCCTCCCGCAGCTGCTGTCCCGTCCTACGATCCTTATGCTGCTGCCGCGGCTCCTGCCCCAGCCGCTCAGGACCCTGATGACCTGATGCGGGCGGTCATGCAGCTTCCACAAGCTCAGATTGACATGCTTCCAGAGGCGGAACGACAACAAATCATGGCCCTCCGAGCCCAGTTTTCTGCTCAGCGCAGATAGGATTCACGGCTCTCCACGGCTCGACCCTTGCGTGGGCTGATTTCTACGACAGCGCGGCCGACTGAGCTCGGAAGTTGGATGACTTCACGATCATCGTGCTATTTGATTCACCGAAAAGTGAACCAACGATCCGCAGGCGTCCTGTCTGCAATCGACAGCCCAGGGGACCGACGATTCTACTCATATATGGAATCTCTCCATGCTTTGGACATTTCTGGGATATGAGCGTTTTTCAACACACAATCGCATAATCTGGCAAACTAACTACAGTGAGGGGTCGGTATGTGCATGATGCAAGAGCAGAGCATGAGCCGGGCTAGATCGCCCAGACCGAACAAGAGGGATGGATCAGATGCAGCTCCTACATTCGGCAGTTATTGTACATATATGGAGCGGATGGCAATCATAAAAAAAAAAATCCGGAGCATCATCGGGCAACCAAAGGGGGCCGGCGTTAGTAGGAACATCTCGCTTTGGCCACGGTCCATCTCGACCACGGTGCAATTTATACCCCAGTTCGGACATCGCTGCCTACAATGTGCTAAATGAAGGACAGTACGACGTTGCGATGTTCTGGCGAAGATGTCAGTTGAGTTGTGTTTCTGTCCGAAGCCTCTAAAATGATGTCGTAAGCATTCTCTTATGTCGTGTATGCTCATGAGAACTAAAAGAAAACCCGGTGCCATGTCTCAATGCTGCAACGCTCCATCCATATACATATATATATATACCCAGAAGAGCCTAATAGCGAGCTCATCCATGATCCACGTGTACCCAATAATCGCAATTCGCCTATCCCCACGCTGTTCTTTTGAATAAACACCAATAGAAAAGCAAGCAGTCCATCCAACGCTGGGCAACCGTTTATTATACCGTAGATGTATGCACCGTTCAGGTTATACAATATTATACACCCGCTTGGCAATCAGGTAGCATGCCACGCCAAAGATGATCAAGCCCCCCGTGATGCAGACGAACCACGTAAGATCGCCCTCGTATTCCTGGCCGGGCACCCAGACGTTCATTCCCCAAAGGCCCGTGATGATGTTCATGGGGAGGACGATAGTTCCAAGCACCGTGAGCTTGCCCAGGACGTCAGCCGTCTGCTCCTGTCGTTCGTTCATCCGAATGTTGATTTGGGCAAGGTAATTGCCGTGTGATCGAGCCAGGATCCTGTCAAACACGTCAGCGAGTCTCCTCGACATATTAATGGTGCTTGGGAGCAATACTTCTCGTAGTGACTGAGGTTGGACGTCATCGTCACAATATGGTCTTGGATGTCACCAAGGTACAGGCCGATTTCTGATCTTGGCGCCACCTCCCATCGCTCGTTACATCGCTTTGCAAATCCTTTGATTACATCGGCCTTGTTACCCAGGAGGCGGTAGAGGCTCATGACTCGTTTTCTGCAGTCGCCTACCCGTCGGAGCATGTCGCCGGTCCTGTCAGCGATCGTTGTCGAGTCATCATTTTTCATTGGCGGAGTATCATCATCCTTGAGGCGCTTGTCCGACGAGGAATGCCACCTGAGAATCGTCTCGTCAATCTCGTCGACTTCGTCCTCGATATTTTGAATCAGGGGCTGGAACACATCGGTGATGTCGTCGATGATGGCATACGAAATCCAGTCAGACGAAAGAATCAGGTAGTCTTTGAGTTGGCGAATGCGACGGCGTACATTGGCAGGGTGCGGTGTGACGGAGAAGTGAAAGCTGAGAACGCCTTCGCGGAAAACCACCACGTACATGTTGACAGGTTCCAAGAAGTTCTCGCTGTTGATGTCTTGATCAAACGTGCGGTAGTTGACGAAGTAGTAATGTCGGAAAAGCTCTACTTTTTCACGTGCTTCCTGCAGCATGATATCCTCGGCAGTCAGGGGATGGATTCCAAAGGTTTTCGATAGAACCTTCATCTCCGGCTCGGTTGGACACAGGACGTCGAGCCACCAGATGGGCCGTTCTCCATATTGGACAGGTTTTTCCGGTGCTTCGGCTCCAGCTGCTGGTGATGGCGTCGACTTGCGATTGTTCTCGCTTGGAGGAGACTTCAGCCCCTGGGGTGTTCCCTGGCCAGAATCGCTCTTGGTGCCGAGGAGCCCTGTCGAGTCTTTTGATGCGGCGGACTCGTGTCGCTGCGGTTCGGACACGGACGGTTGCCTCGTGGAAGCGCTTGAATCGCCTTCGGCACCAGTATTGGCGTTGCGGGATCGACCAGGCAATGGGACTGGGTCCTCTTCTACGTCGCTCTCATCGTCGGAAAGCACGCTGCGATCCGGGATGAACAGCTCTCGAAAGCCACCGCCAGGCTGCACGAGTTCAGAGATGGTCTGGCTGTGAATCGTGCTCTGGAATTCCTCGTTGAAATAGGTAAATCGAAACGGTGCCTCCTCGTCAGTTTGGAACCAGCCTTTTCGAACAGGCCGTAGTCGGCCATTAATCAGTTGCGGTTCCGTGATCTTTTTGACGCGGCGCTCCTCACTTCGACCTTCCTTCTCCATGTGGTACCATTCTTCCAAAGTCGACAGATCAGGCCACTGACCGCGGCGGCGTCGAGTCCGATATCTAGGCATCTCACGATCCCGAGAGTGTGCGTCGTCTTCCCCTAGTTCCGACATGCCCGGCCCGGGGAAGCACACATCACCAGCAGCATCGGGCGACATTCTGCCGTTGTCTGCTCGACGATCGCGGGCCGCACCTCGTGCTTCTGGAGGAGTTTCATCGTCATCGTCATCGCCATGCCGACGCGAATTGGTATTCCTAATGTCAATCTCGTCCCTGATCATGACATCCCCAAAGGTCATGTCGTGGTCGGCGACAGGACCAAAGTTCGGAGACGCTGGGACCGAGGGTGGATGGTTCACATCATAGCTGCTGCCGCCGCCGAAAGCTGCTGCCAGCTTCGTTCTTGATGACTTGCTGGAATCTCGACGGCTGGCGGGTCGACTATTTCTGGTCTCGCGAGACCCGTAGGCAGACGCTCCAACTTGCGAGCCCCGACGCTTCGCAGACTCCGTGAGCAGCGGTGAAGTCTCGTCCCATCCAGAGTTGTTCTGGTCTTCGTCGCCGCTGTAGGTGGTTTGCATGGATCGTAACCGACTGTTACTCGACGGATGGAACGACTTGTTGAAGGATTGCGGTGCGGGCACGGTCGATGAGCGTCTAGGACGCATTGGCTGGTGGGCTCTGTTAGGTCGGGTCAGCTAACGATATTGAAACTGTCTTTTGCTACGAGGGGCCGACCTATGATCTAGCAATGCCTCGCTTTCGATGCTCGTCTCGCTCAGGTTCCCCTCCGGAATCCGATAGAAGGTTTCGGAAGGCTCTGCTTCCAATTCATCGTGACCCTCGTCTACATCCAGCAGAGCAAAACTCTTCCTTCTGGACCGCTTCTTCTTGCCGCCTCTGTGGCCCTTTCTCTTCCTGTGAGCTGGGCGATGTGACGGGTCGGCCGAGTCTGAGGCGGAAGGCGGCGCAGAGGGATCTGCAGGTGCCGAGCTAGGCATCGCGCTCGACGAGGCAAATCGACTGCTGGACATGGCGGAGAGATTAAGCAGTCCACCAACAGATATGTGTACGAGGCCGGGTCGTCAGCTCGGCCGAGGGCCAGCAGGAAGATGGATGGATTCGCCGCGGAGGATTGTCAGAAGCGTGCGGGATAACCCAGCTTGGGTAAGAAAACGAGCCTCTTTTCTCAGTGAAGGAAAAGCGAATGTAATAGATACGAGTCTTTTCTTTAACTGGAGGGGATTGTCCCGATTATCCCAATGGCTCCCAACATTGGTTAGTGGCAGCGCCTTAGAATCGACTGTATGGATTTCAGTGCCTAGTACCATTACCTAACCCTCAGGTGATGTCACCAATTCGCAATAACCACGCGCTACCCGGCGCATCAGTGGGTCGCAGGTTGCCGTTCCTTCCTTTGTTTTGGTAGGCAAGCATCGAAATGTCCCGACAAAGTAAACACATCTACCCTAGACTGCGCCTGGGAATGCAGATGTTTGTGCTTAGGCGCATGGGTAAAGATGTTGCATAAACAGAAGTACGCACATGGATAGACTCAATATTGCCCAGATTTACCGGCGACAGTTGATTTCCACTCCCATGATGCCAGTTTGCTTGGGGAGTGAATGTGTCCTCGAGGAGATGTGCCCTAACCACGTTACACATCAGAGCAATCACACTGTTAAGTGGATGCGCTTGGATTGAACTGCCAACCACAATGGTGAGGACTAGGTTTAGTTTCAACATAGTGTCACCGGTTTTGTTGTGTAATAGAGCTGAGAGTAGATACTATGCTATCATTGGCGGTTAGAGGTTGGAGGTTGGACGCATAATCTCTCAAGTCATCACCATAATCAGTCATTTATTAGCGGCGTCCCTTCGTGATAGGATGCTAGCAACCGCGTCTGATACTCTGATGCAATGGGCACACGGCTGAACCTCCCCTGTACACATGCGTGCGCTCAATTGAAAAGTACTGCTCTGCTATATCGCCTTGCTAGATGAACCTCCAAAGTCCCAGAGTTTAACCAAAAGGCTATCTGATGCTTCCGATGCTGGATCCTGCGGCAAGAATATCCTCTTGGGTATATGGAACTCAACTACGGGAGCCTTCTTGACATTCTTTGCCATTTCTGCCTCGAGAAGCTGCAGCCTGTTAATACTTAGAAGATAATTGGGATAGGAGTATACATACACTGGCGTAGGAGTGGTCGAGGAAATCTTCCATGTTGTACGAGTGCTTGGTAAACTGTTCCGATATGATCTTGGCAATTGTAGCTACGTTTGGATGGTAATGCGACTGCAGCTGCACGAGCTCCCAGACACAGCTCTCGATGGCCCGTGTCTCCATCGGATCCGCCACCTCGGGCAGGAAGGGGTCCTCAAACCCATTCTCTTCGATCTGGCTCTTCCCCTCAACGCTGCGAGGGACCCGATGCATCAGGAAGGTACACAAGGGATGACGCTTAAAGAGGTTGTAAATCCAGGGGACGACAAAGACGATGGCACTTGGTGGTGCACTGAGCGACAACCGCGCTAGTCTCTTGATGAAGCTCGCCACGAGCGCGGCTGGAAGATGCGTCGATGCGAGGAAAGTGTCTAATAGACGGAAGAAGCGCGATCGGTGTTTGGAGTGCAGGATATCTCGGTTCAGGAGAGAGTATAGTTTCGGGTAGAAGGATGGATAGTCGAGGTTTCGCTCCTGGATGAGGTAGAAGACACCGGACAAAGCCAGCAATGACATGGAGCCCCCGGCGTCATATGAGCTCGTCAGGAAGTCTGCCAGCAGTTCTGGTCGCGTGAACCACGGAGCAATTACCGTTGACATGATGTCTAGGACGCGCTTTCGTTGATCTTTGCTCTCCGCCAGGTTCATCACCGCCTGCCAAGCCTCCTCGGCTTGCCTCCTGTGCTGTACCACAGAACGGACATTGTGAGACTTCTTCTTGGGCTTTGGCACGTAAAAGTCCTCTAGCTCATCCGCCGAGGCGGGCACGCCGTCCAGGGAAGAGATGAGAGCAAAAGCCCGGTCGAACAAGTCTGCTGGAACATGATGGTCCGCCAGTTTCTCCAATACAGTCCTAAGTCGAGTCAGTGTTACTGGCAATGAGAGGACACTAGGACCAAACCTTACTTGACCAACTTGAATGTGAAATACCGGATATCGTCATACTGCTCCGCATATTCCTGGACGTAAGCGCTTCGGACATCCTCGTGCTCAGACGTGATGATACCCGACACGATCTCCTCGAGAAATGCCCTGGGAAAGGTATAGTCCACCTTGTCGTAAAGATACTGGCCCTCGGCCTTCAGCACCTTCATGCACAACGTCAAGCCCGTCACGGCAAGCTCTTCAAACCCCAGGAGCTGTAAAAGGGCAGCCTTGTACTGCTCATACTGATCCCTCAGCCACTGCAACACGACCGTCTCCTTCTCCGATATATTCCTCTTGGGGGTAAGAGAACCCTGAGCCAGTAACCGCACAAAGACACGGCACAGCGCGACGGTTGAAAGCATGGATTCTGGGTTTCCATTGCGAAACTCGTTCATGGTCTTTTGCAAGGCGACGATGTCGTTGTAGTTCTTGCGAGACTCAAGGATCCCCTGTTCCATCAGAAGGATCTTTGCGTTTGGGTCCTCATCGTCGCTTTCGCTCTCGCTCTCTTCCTCAGATACGGAACGACGGCGCTTCTGAGGAAAGTCACTGTTCAAAGTCCTTTTCCGCTTGACAGCGTCGCTTTTCACTGCCGTAGGCATGATGAAGCAAACAGTCTCTGATCAACCTTCAGAAAGTAAGAAGGCTTGAAGTAAAAGTTCCCCGAAAGTTCTAACGAAGACCAGTTCAACAAGAAAGCAATCAAAGATCAGAGCGAGGGTTGACAATGTTCGGTATAAATGATATGGATCGAATATAAAAGGATCCAGGAATTACTGGTGGCATGAGGGCGCCTTCCTAAAATCTTCAATTGCTGCAACAAATTCCACCCAATCAGCAGCAACGACCCGCAACGACCCTTCCTTCCATTTTTACCCCGGCAAAGTCTCGGCCTAAATCACTTCCCTCATGCTCCCGAAACCACGTGACTCATCCTCGCAAAACAGCTAGCGGAATAAAACCTCACAACCTCCATCGGCCCCCGAAGGCAACGTCGAGCTCTCGATACCCCCGAATCCCGCAAATCCTCCATAATAACAATGGCGTCCCGCTTGGTGCGAAGCGCTGTCGGTACGTTTTCCCGCTCCCGCGTCGAGCTTCTCCCGCCGCCAATTGGCGCTCTGAACCCGTTCTGGCCTGCTGACCTAGGCCTGTGATGTATTCCAGGCGCTCCCCTCCTCCGACCAGCTCTGGCTCGCCGCGCTCTGCCCACCGCATCCGCCGCCGCCGTGCGCTTCAACAGCAGCGTCCCCGCCGAGGAGCCCAAGAAGAAGGCCCAGAGCATCATCGATGCCCTCCCCGGCAACAGCCTGGTTAGCAAGAGCGCCATCCTCAGCACCACAGCTGCCCTGAGCGCCTATGCCATCAGCAACGAGTACTACGTCATGAACGAGGAGACCGTCGTCGCCTTCTGCCTGCTCGCCGTCTGGACCGGTCTCATCAAGTACGGTGGCCCCATGTACAAGGAATGGGCCGAGTCCCAGAACGACAAGATCAAGAACATCCTCAACAGCGCCCGCGCCGACCACACCGAGGCCGTCAAGACCCGCATCGAGGACGTCAAGCAGATGGGCGGCGTTGTCGACATCACCAAGACTCTTTTCGAGGTGTCCAAGGTAGGAAAATATGTGTCCGGTCAGATCCTTGGGGGAATGGAAATGTTAATATCTTGGGTAGGAAACCGCCAAGCTTGAGGCTGAGGCTTACGAGCTCGAGCAAAAGACGGCCCTGGCCGCCGAGGCCAAGGCCGTCCTTGAGTCTTGGGTGCGTTACGAGGGCCAAGTCAAGCAGCGTCAGCAGAAGGAGCTGGCTGCCGCCGTCATCGCCAAAGTGCAGAAGGAGCTGGAGAACCCTAAGGTCCTGCAGCAGATCCTGCAGCAGAGCGTGACCGACATTGAGAGTAAGAACGCCAACCTTTTGCTTGAAATAGTCTATACTAACGGGTACTTACAGAGATCGTCTCTTCCAAGGCTCAATAAATACATCACCACGCCTGGGCCGGACAGATTTGCTGCTTTCCTTTGTACCAACCCCCCTTGTGTCCATAAACACAACCTGTGCATTAGCCAAATTCAAATCAAATGACTTTGTCACCTGATTCGTGTAATTGAATGTGATTGATGTGGGAGCTGCGGTCAATCAGAGGAGGTGTCTTGATGCAATTGACTATCAAACTATCTAATATAAGCAACCAGATGTTTTCAGCGAAGCTCCACCTCGACATTGACATTGCATCGTGTGTGAAAAAGAAAAGCACGGAAAGAATGCGAAGAATCAAGCAGTCTGCAGCAAGGCAAAACACTGGACACGCCAGGCCTAGACCTGCCACGTAGGCAACCGCAGTCCGACGGTCAGTCGACCATGGCATTGAAGGAAATGGAGAACTACATTTGATGAAAGCTGTGTACAGAACTCCGAGCCCCGGGTAACCCTCCCCGCGGCACGACGCCGTCTTCCATTCGTCATGTGCAAAAAGCAAAGCGTGTCGTTCAACAACCGCTTCACAACGTACAGGAACAAAGGAAAATAAAGTTCCAAGAAGGGAACCTCTCCTGCGATATAGACATATTAAGTGACCAGAATTAGTAGATGGGTCTGGGATCATCCCACTTCTTAACCTCCGGCGTCTCCTGCGGCGCCGGGGACTCGGGCTTCACATCCCCGCCCCACGACACCCTCCCACTGCGGCGTCTCCTGGCTGCCTCACCCGCCATGGGACCAATCCATTCCCAGGCTCGGCCAATCTCCCCGCTTCGTCCCTCTCTCTGGCTCGTGCGAACATTGCTGTTCTGCTCAACAACCGCCTTCACCCGCTGCCAGATCCTCTGACGCTCCGAGATGTTATGCACCGAGCGCAACACGTCATCTCTCAGGTTGGGAAGAAACAGCCAGGGGTCGTCCAAGTCCTCCTCCCCGAGCTCCCTTTGGGTCGCCAGCCTCGCCAGGACCAGGTCGACCAGCGCCGGGATCTGAGCCACCGTCTTGACGTGCTTGCGGTATCGCGCCCGTAAATACACTATAGCGAGGGCGACGAGCATCAGAAATCCAATTGGGAGTCGATATCGCGCCACCCCGAGGCGGACGGAGCGCTTGACCGCACAGGTGAGCGGAAGGCGAGCGAGAGAGGTGGACGATAGTCGGCGGATTGGAAGGCCGGTGGAATTGGACGCTCTGTTGGGTCAATGGTGGACCTGGTTAGTTAGGTCAGAAACACGAAGAAACAAGGGGATTGATGATGAAAATGCAGAAACATAGCAAGGCAGGGAATTGTAGGAGGTGCACTCACTGTACCGTCTCGACCACCACCACTTCGTCTCGAGTAGTCACCTCGCCAATCGCCGCCGCCCACAGGTCGTTGAACTCGTCAGAATTCATCCGCTTGCTTCTCTTGACGCTAACGCTCTCCTTAAGTTCGTCTTCCGCGATGGCTGGCGAGTCGGGTCGCTGTCCCTCCTCGTCCACCAACTCTCCACATTCAAATTTAGCCCGACGCTCCCTCAGCTCTTCGACAGCCTTGTCCGCAACGGCCTTGACACGCCTGGCCTTCTCTCCGTCCGGCTCACAGGTGGGTGGGAGGGGAACCAGGCCGCCGAGCGACAGTGGGTGTGGGCGAAGTATGAAATCGGGTTCGCACCGCGCCGAGAAGCCTTCGTAGCAGTAAGCATGAGGAGGGCACTGCTCGCACTGCGGCTCAATGAATGGCAGGATAGCATCTGGTACGTCGATTTCGGGTGGAAGTATAGTCTTCGCTGGCCGGCCAAGGCCGCAGTAGCCCACGGCAATCTTCTCCTGGCGGTACCAAGCTGAGTAGGCCCCTAGAAGGGTGACAAGCAGGGTGAACAGTGGAATCTTGAATCCAGACCTGCGAGCTACCTGGCTTTCCAGCTTGCGAGGTACGATGGTCACCTCGCCTTTGCTAGCCGCCTCCTCGAGCTCGAGTTGCTCGTCAGGCGTGAACTCTTCGCCAGGTTCTACAAAAGCCTCGGGAGCCTGCTGGCGGAATCGAGCCACGGGTGCTGCCGAGGATTTCGGTGTTTTGAAGTCCGTGATGACACCGTCCGTTTGGCGTCGAGACGACTTTGCACTTTTCGAAACCTCGCCGCCAGTTGTTCGGCGTCGATTGGTTGGTGTCTTATTTTGCGGCGGCGAGCTCCCTCCGCCTTGGAAAGGATTGTCGTCGGTGAAGACACTCTCCTCTTCGTCAGTGGGGACAAGATCTTCGTCTCCCGATTCAAGCTTGATCTGCGGCGTGATGGTCCTTCGCGTCCGACGAGCCTTGGCCGTCGACGGCTCTTCCTGGCCGGCCACGTGCGGGAGCTGGCGGCTTGTCGAACGCGCGCCGCGTTTTGTGGGGCTGGATAGTGCAGGTAGGACAGGCTCGTCATCTTCCGACTTGATCTTGGCCGATGCCTTGCGTGGGGATCGTGCCCTCTTGACCGTGGATGGCGGGTGTAGGTCGTGGTCGGCCCAGTCGCCCCTATCCTCTGCACTGCCTGCGTTGACTATGCCGAAGCTCGATCGCTTCGCCCTCTCCCTCTGAGCTCGAAGCTTCGGCGCTTGCGACAGAACATGATCGGCGACAAGGCTCACGAGCTGGGGTTTCTTCGCTGTTCCAGGAAAGTCGACGTTGTGGGTGACGAGGATGGATCGCAGACGAGGAACGGTAACACTGCGGGGGTCGAAACCCTCCTGAAGGTAATCGTCCGCGTCAGCCATAGCTCACGGCCAAGGGCAATGTCTATTAACAGCGTTGAGAGGTTGTCGTTGCCCGTTCCGAGGTGCAAGCTCCAGAAGTCGTGGTATAAAAAGGCCAGTCGATGTCGCGACGATCCAAAGTGGACAGGTCGTGGGCAAATAGCCGAGACAAAAGTTGACAAGGAGCAGTACGTCACAGCGCGTCACTGCCTTCACGATGTACTCTCAGAGTCTTTGTCGCATTGGCGAGGCCCGCGCTCGGAGCTGAGACAAAGTCCAATAAACGAATATGTAGCGATCAGGAATTCGCGATGTCGCCGCGCATCGAACAAAAAGATGTTGCTAACGGCTGGATCTCAAGTACTTGGCAAGATAGAAGAAACGATGGCCGTTGTCAAGGACAACAGGCGGGAACAAAGGCAGATGAACATGGCCCCCCTACCCTGTCACTTGACCAAAGCTCTTTTACGCCACACACTGCGCCACTCTTCGCCACTGAAAGCTAGGTCTTATCGTAAGTTGGTGGCATGTGATGGTTGTGGCTAGCCACAAAAGTTCAGGCCAAAGGTTGGGACCTAGGTAGCGTGTACCCGCCGTGGCCAAGGTTCTAGCGCTGCGCCATTGGTACTGGTTTGTCTAGGTTTGTCTACACTATACTCCGTGGTCGATCACGTCGACAACCAAACACCAAACGGCGAGCTCGATTTATACACCTCTTCCACAAGCACGGCTGCTGCTTCGGTCACGGAAGATGCTTGGCGCCCGTTCCCTTGCCAGGACAGGCTCGCGCCTTGTCTGCTCCAGTTGCTCCCGCAGTTTGCAGGTCCAATCCTCGCGAACCTACTCGTCCGGCCCCAAGCATGACATCTACGATGTGGTCTGCGTTGGAGGAGGCCCTGCCGGACTCAGTCTCCTCTCAGCATTGCGTATGACCACTCGCCTCAATTGGCCCCAGGAAATTCTTCGCCGCGTCTAACAGGCAACCAGGCTCGCATCCGGCAACCTCCCGCCTCCGGGTGGCCCTCGTTGAAGCGCAAGATCTCTCTAGGGCAGACACCTTCTCCCTCCCCCCGACCCAGTTCTCCAACCGCTGCTCCTCGCTCACCCCGACGTCCGCCGAGTACCTCAACGCGATAGGTGCCTGGGCACACCTGCAGCGCCCGCGCGTCCAGGAGTACCACGAGATGCAGGTGTGGGACGGCATCACAGACGCCCGTATCGAGTTCGACTGGCAACCTGCCTCGGCCGGTGGCGGCAGGCCCATCGCGTACATGACGGAGAACGCCAACCTCGTGTCGGGCTTGTTCAAGAGGCTGCGCGAATTGGGCGGGGTCGATATCTTTGACAAGTCCAGGGTGGAGGATATAAGTCTAGGCGAGGAAACCGAGGATGTTGATTTGAGAGAGTGGCCCATCGTCAGGCTGTCTGGCGGCCACTCGCTCGCGGCGCGGCTTTTGGTTGGAGCTGATGGCGCCAACAGTCCCGTGCGGACATTTGCCAACATCCCAAGCAAAGGGTGGGACTACGGCAGGCAAGGCGTCGTTGCAACGCTGGAGCTCGAAGGCGATGGCTGGGGCGGCAGCCACAACAAGATCGCCTACCAGCGCTTCCTTCCAACAGGACCCGTGGCCATGCTTCCGCTCCCAGGCAAGTACGCGACGCTCGTCTGGTCCACGACCCCCGAGAACGCCGCCCTGCTCAAAACGCTGTCCCCACAGGACTTTGTCGCCACGGTCAACGCTGCGTTCCGACTAAGTGCCGTCGACCTGGCTTTCATGCACACTCAACAGTCAGGGCAACACGAGGAGCTTGCCTGGAGACTAGAGCACACCCCCGTGGCGGCGGAAACCCTGCCACAGGCCGTCGTCGGTGTGCAAGAAGGCACTGTGGCGTCGTTCCCCTTGAAGATGCGCCATGCGGATACGTACATCGGGGAGCGCGTCGCGTTGGTGGGAGACGCAGCGCATACCATCCACCCCCTGGCCGGCCAAGGTCTTAACCAAGGCCAGGCCGACGTCCAGAGCCTCGCCAAGGCCATCCAGTATGCCGTTGAGCACGGCCAGGATCTGGGTACGTACATGTGGCTCGAGTCCTACAATAGCGAGCGCTACGCCGCGAATCATGTCATGCTCGGCGTTTGTGACAAGCTCCACAAGCTTTACTCCGTAGACAGCGGGCCCCTTGTGCCATTGAGGTCAGTCGGTCTGAGGGCTGTGAATGCTCTTGGACCCTTGAAATCATTCCTCATGGAGCAAGCATCAAGAACAGCGTCTAGGATCATTTGACCAGCCTCTCTCCTGTATTAGTTACCGATGTACAATATTGTATCACTTGTATGGCCTGCTAAGCTTGGCTTCGCCGCAAAGATAGTTCATAGAAGAGCACAACTCTCGTGGGCAGGTAATACGTGTATCACAACAAA
The DNA here is from genome assembly GCA_000732775.1 of Stachybotrys chlorohalonatus IBT 40285. Classification (NCBI taxonomy): domain Eukaryota; kingdom Fungi; phylum Ascomycota; class Sordariomycetes; order Hypocreales; family Stachybotryaceae; genus Stachybotrys; species Stachybotrys chlorohalonatus. The sequence goes on along the minus strand of KL660440.1, from coordinate 129,657 downwards.
TTCTAAGGAGTATTTACTTTGATCTCCCTGTCAGCTATGATTACAGACACAATGAAACCCATTCTACGCTCCTCTTCACCTATCTCCAACATCTATCGATCGACCTCGCCTAAGTTTTTTGAGTTAGCTTGTGTAGGGAGAACTTGAACATGAAGAGGGCTTACCAAACACAAGATCCATTGTTCCAATAACGGCCACGGCATCAGCCAACAAGTGGCCCTTGGAAACGTGGTCGAAACCACCCAAGTGCGCGAAGCCCGGTGCACGAATGTGGCATCTGTAGGGACGCTCGCTGCCGTCACTGACAACATAGACACCCATTTCTCCCTTGGGAGCCTCGATGACCGAGTAGGTCTCACCAGGGGGCACGGCGTAACCCTTGGTGTAGAGCAGGAAGTGGTGGATAAGGGCCTCCATGTTCTCCTTCATGGCGGTTCTGGGAGGGGGGGAGATCTTGTAGTCCTCGACTCGGACAGGGCCAGCTGGCATCTTGTTCAGGCACTGGTGGATGATGCGCAGGGACTGACGGAACTCCTCCATTCGGCAGAGATATCGATCGTAGCAGTCGCCGTTGGTGCCGACGGGAACATCGAACTCAACCTGGTCGTAGGCATCGTAGGGCTGGCTCTTGCGAATGTCCCATGGCACGCCGGACCCTCTCAGCATGACGCCGGTGAAGGAGAGGTTGAGAGCCTCGGTGGCAGAGATGACACCTACACCCCTCAAACGCTCAACCCAGATTCGGTTATCCGTAAGCATCTCCTCAGTCTCGTCGATTCGGTCTCCGAATTGGGTGGCCCACTGGTAGATATCATCAAGCAATCCAACAGGAATGTCTTGGTGGACACCACCGGGGCGGACGTAAGCGGCGTGGAGACGCGCACCGGAGACGCGCTCGTAGAATTCCTAATTGCTGATCAGTTCACCTTCCCGGGCTCTCAGAGAAGGACTGTTTATTACCATCAGCTTCTCACGCTCCTCGAAACCCCACAGGAAAGGCGTCAAAGCACCGACGTCCATGGCGTGGGACAGCACCGACATCAAGTGGTTGAGGACACGAGTGATTTCTCCAAACAGGGTCCGAATGAACTTGGCACGCTCGGGGATTTCGACATTCAGAAGCTTCTCGACGGCAAGAGAGAAACATTGCTCGTTGGTCATCATGGAAACATAGTCGAGACGGTCGAAGTAGGGCAGGGCCTGGAGGTACGTCTTGTACTCAATCAACTTCTCGGTGCCGCGGTGCAGCAAGCCGACGTGAGGATCGGCTCGGACAATTTCCTCTCCGCTCAGCTCGAGAATCAAACGCAGCACGCCGTGGGCAGCAGGGTGCTGGGGGCCGAAGTTGACAGTGTAGTGCCTGATCTTACGGTCCTGCACCGAGTTCTCGCGGGACTTCTGATTTGCGCTGGAGCTTTGAGACGCGGCGTAGGGGTCGCCGTGGCCGAAGTCCTCGTCCACCGGCACCAATCGGGTGCGCGAAGCCTCGGGGGTGGCATATCGTCGGAGGCAAGTCGTCGAGAAAGGGCGAGAGGCAAAAGAGGCCGGGCGCAGACACAGTCGCTTGGCGGCCTGGCCGGCGAGTCTGGGAAGGGGAGCCATTACGGTGAGAGCCGAGAGGTTGCGTGAAGCAAAAGGAGACGAAAGATCCCTCCCGGAAATTCCCCTTGCTCGGGTTAATTGGCTCGCTGGGGGACAGTAGTTCGCCTTTCAAATGGAGGTCGTCATTCACCAAACCACCCTCAGGAATCGGTAGGAGCTTGGTGCACAGCGGTCCGTGATGGTGGCCGCGGAGATTCCTTCTTCCGGATTCCAGCCAATCAAGTAAGCAGCATTACTCGTCGACAGACCTCAATTTACCCTGGTTGTATGTGCCTACCCTGTACCTCTAGCCATCTTGGGCCTGGGCGACGGAGGTGCTCGCGCGGGTTTGCTCCTCGGAATATACCCATTTGTTTTGTTGGCTAAGTGTTTGGATAACTTGGTCTTTCTTCCACCTCTGTCCTCTTAGGAGACAATCTCAAATTGCTGATCCCTTGCCTACCTTGGTACGTAGGTAAACGAAGGGACAAACAATTCCCTAACGGTGTGTCAATTGGATTTACGCTGGTACAATACTTCTCATGCCTATATCGGTATTGTTTCTGAATCGATTCGTGGATGAGATCCAACACAAAACACAAAATAGGGGAACAGACTACTCAAACGAAGTGCATAACGAAACATCCAATGTTGACACATTTATCTTAGTCTATACCTAATCCCGTGCCTTTATCGTAACGTCTCTGGTAGTACAGAGCCAAATAAGCCCAAGATGCATTTATCAACGCGGCCTCTCTTTGCCGTCTTCCAAAGTCTTCGCCACAGTGCGATCGACTTGCCGATAACACCCATGATACCCTCAAACAGTCCCGCGTAGGACTAGTCATTCCGTCATCTCTCGCTTGCCGAATCAATCTAATAAACCCGTGTGGTGTTGGCTGTTCGAAGCCAACCCATAAGAAGAACGCCATGGCCGTTTCATTCGTAACTGCAGGGAAATGAACTTTTCGCTGAGACAAAGAAAAGACCAAAATCCAAGGAAATTCAGCACCAGCAAAAGCATGTACAAGATGTTGATACTTTCCAGACACCCGGAAGCCCAACATCATGCTGGCTGTTCCGTGACATGCAAAGTGACGTAATAGTAAAACTCGACCAAGCACTCGAAAGAGCCCACGTCTGGCACATCCATATACCAGTCTATAGCAATGGGACTTGAACTTGTTGAAAAACGCCAAGAATGCCCAACCGACTGGAAGGCTAGAAACATTGCAGACGGTCCGATAGTAGACGCCGAACTTGGAATAGACGGAAAAGAAAAGAGAAAAAAAAGGGAAAAGGAAAACATCTTGGACGGTCAGGTCTTTCTAGCCACGTTGACCCCGGGGTTAACAAAGGCTCTGGCAGCAATGTCACTGAAGCGGCGAACCACGTTGGTTGTCCCGCCTGTGACCTGAGCTTCGTCCATGAGAAACTTAGACGCCACTGCAAGCCTGTTTTTCGGATCCGTCTCATCAAGATGTTGTGGAATAGTACTCCCATAACCCGCGTCGAACTTCGGAGCCAAATCCCGGACCACAGCGATGGAATAAAGCACATCTCTGTTCTCGCGCCCATCTAGTAATTGGCGCATCCTGCCTAGGATGTCATCCCTCGCTTGGACAGCCTCAGGGCCATCTGGGTTATCCCGCCTGCGGACGAATTCAGCCAGGCTGTACCAGAAATCAAACTGCCGGGTACGATGGACATCGGAGTGTTGCACGGGTGGCGCCAGAGGATTGCTCAGTAGGTAGTCGCCACAAAGTAGTGCCTCGAAAACTTTGAGGCGATTGCCAGCTTCGATGGCGTCACCGTCCGGGGGAAGAGCTGCTGGCGTGTGCCCATTGTTGTTCGTCCTTTCACTGAACTGGCGAGCAGTACGTGCCAAGTGCCAGACAAGCCTCGTTTCCAGGACTCCAGAGTAAGCCATTTGAGCATGATCGTTGACCTTGACCGCCTCCAGGATCTTCAAGAAGGATGCCATCTGTTCGATCAAGTTGGCATCTTTGGGAAACGACATCTTTCGGTCTTCGGAGAAGTAGAACCAGGACGTCTCAAAGAATGCACACAATCCGCTGGCATACATCTCGTGATAGACCCTAGTGATTTCATTGAAAGTCTCCTCCGTGTGGCTTATCTGCTGGGTTGGCGGAGGAGGCCCCAGCAGGTCGATGATCTCATCAATCTTCATCATCTTAGCTGTGAAAACATGCGTGAGCGAATGTCCTCGCAGCAGGAGCAGAAACGCAGCGGGGAGGGCCAAGGACGAAACTCAAGCGGAGGGGGCGCCACCTCTGAGATGAAAGCTGTTTTCGAAAATCGGCTTCGAGTCGTAAGAACGGGAGTTGTCAAGAAGAGACGCCGGCGGCAGACTGCGCAGTGTCGGATCCAAGGATCCAGGATATTGGTCGTAGCTGGGTTCGACTTTGACGGGAGTATGTGCGGTAGAGACGGAAGCCAGGAACGGGTCGTAGCTCACGCCAGTGCTAGTCGGGGTCGGGGTGGGAGTGGGAATGGTGGAATGATTGGCGCCGTAGGCACCTGAGATGGTCGAGGGCTGACCGCCGTAAATGCTACCGGGCCGAGCCGCTGCAGCTGTAGGAGGAACGGGGACAGAGACGGACACGGGCGGGGTGGCCGAGGGTGGCGTGCTTGACAGACCGGAAGATGCGGGTTGAGCGTTGGAGGGGTGGTTCGGGCTCCCGATGCTGACGGCTCCAGGACTAGGCTGGCTGCCGATCTGCGGTCGAAAAATGGGATCGTATCCCAAACAGTCGCGTTTCGATTTCTTGCAGTTATTGCACGTGGGATGGGTTTCGTCGCACTAGTAGACCGACAAAGAACCGCGTGTTAATAGGCAACGACCTTTCGAAAACAGTGCATACAAGGGGAGAGGAAGCCAACATGGAAAGTCGAGTTGCCGAGAAGGAGGATGCTGGAACTCATGCAACGCAACGCTGAATTGCCGAGATTGGTCTAGACAATCAAGCAGCAGTCGATCATTGCTTTGCTGGGAAAGGGCAAATCGGGGTCCTGGGGTGCTTCAACAAAAGGTGGGAGGTGGAGATAGATGGGGGGAAGGGACAAGAAAAAAAAACAAAAAAAAAAACAGGAAAAGATGAGGAAACAGTGGCATGGCATGACGTGGAGGCGATAAAACAGCAGATTGTGTTCCGTGCGGTGGCTCCTGCCGACAAGCGAGTAGCTTAATCTTGACCACAGTTCGCTAAACTGCACGGACTCTAACTGTTCTGGCTTCCTTCACCAAACCCCCACGCTCCCTTCTGGAGAGGGCCCGCAGCTTCCTGTGTCTTGACTTCCGAAGAGCTTGTCAATGGCCCAGGTGTTCCGGAAGATGAAGTGATGCTGGGTAAGGGTCTGATGATCTGGAAGGAGAATACGACGGGGGCCAGGCAAGTATGAAGCAAGGCTGGTATTGAAGATGGAAGAGAGGTTTTCGCCGTACCTTTATTCTGCGCTTGCGGCACGTCAAGCAGCCTGTTTTTGTTCTGCGCTTAATCTCCTGCAGGCGACACATCATGGTTAGCAACAACGAAAGGCGCTTCCACAATCCGATGCCGACCGTCCGGCCCACAACTGGTCTCGACTCATTCGTACCTTCTTCGGTCCTCTGCTGCCGATTCGCGGGTCATGAGGGAGCGCATAGCGCGCCATAGCATCTCCAAGGCCATAATTCGGGGACGATCCCATCGTGTGGTGAGAGTAGTAGGGCAAACTGGTCGGGACGGAAGCCATGGGCATGCTCATGCTCATACTGATGGGTAGAGAGTGATGCTGCGGTTGATTGGATCCTGGCTGCTGGGGCATTGCGCCTATAGTGCGCATGCTGGGCAGAGGCACAGAATGGCTGTGGACAGGACTGGCTCGAAATCCATCACCACCAGGCTGGATAGTTGCTGCGATGGGCGAATAGCTGGCATATTGGCTCGGCGGCAGACTACTAGGGGCCGAGTAGGTGCTGGTGGAAGGTGGGTAAGAGACGTGCTGATGGTGATGGTGGTGGCTTGGCCCGCCCGGGTGATGATGGCTCATATCTCTGATGACTTTGGAAACCTCGCCCTTGCCGCTGTGATGGAAATCGTGCCCTGGATGGGCGGCACTGGAGGGACAGCCGTTCGTGGAAGCAGAAACAACGGCAGCGTTATCGACAGCAGTTTTTGCCCGGGGAGCTCTGGACGAGATATGAGAGGAGCTGGGATGATTGGGCTTAGGCGCTGGAAGAGAAGCGGATTCATGTGGCTCCGGCGTACCGGACTGAGAAAGTGGCCGAGGCGGAGGCGGAGACGGAGGCGTACGAAAAAGAGGAGGGAGAGGAAGACGGGAAGAGGATAGAGGAAGAGCGGCAGCACGAGAAGCGGTAGCCGCAGCAGTTAGGGGAAGATATGAAGGATTGGGAATGGGATGAACATGGGAGGGAGAATCGTCGTCGTGACCAAAATCGTCTTGTTGAGCCATACTGCATTTAATTAGAAAATTTCATGGTCAACTCAAGCAGCGGTAGGTGACCGGGGGACAATAGAGGACCCTGGCCACCCCAGGAATAAAGCACGGGCAAGTGAGCAGTGAAGGGGGCCCGAGGGCGACGGGTAAGAAGACGAGAGCCGTGGAGCGTCTCGTCTATCTAATGTAGACCGACAGGCCTGGTCTGGTCGTGTGTTGCAGCGGCAACAGAACGCCGAAGAACGAATGGGAACAAGAGACGGGCCGAGCAAGGTGCTGCTGGCTACGAAGAGTAAGCACCTTAAGGTAGTAGTAGTAGTAGGTAGGTAGGTAGCAGGCCAATGCAATGGAACCCAACGCGGCGATGAGGCGGTGCCAGCGCTGGTCCGTGGGAGGGAGAGAGGGAGAGAGAGATTTTGTGCATCAGCGCCGAACGGAGGGCCTTGCCTGGCTCAGGCAAGGAGAGGTAAGATGTACGAGGTCCTGCATTACCAGTTTGTTGACAACAGTAGGTACGGAGTGTTCGCCAGGGTCGATAAATCGATAGGCTAGGTAAGGCAGGCAAGGGACCGAATGTGGTCGATGCAGGAGAAGAGGCAGACGCCTGCAGGTGGTCTCAACGTAGCGCAGGGTAGCATGGCAGGTACCGGCTGTAGCCTGTCGACTACTGCAGAGGGTAGGGGTGGGAAACCCGCCTACGGCACCTAGAAATGGTCAGCCAGATTCGCGCAACCCCCCCGGTCCGCGGTAGTGATCCTAGTCCAGTCAGCTAGGTGCACGCTTATCGATTAGGCGCCTGAAAGAGGAAGTGCCACCGGGCACGGACGAGTGAGGTGGATGGGTTGCACACCCAAAGGGAAGGGTGAAGGAGTCAGGGACGAACGTCAGGGATCAGGGGTCTCTAGCTTCAGTGACAAGAGAGAACAGTAGTGGTACGAGATGTTCGAAGGTAGAATAGTTCTAGATGGTTGCGAAAAGGTGCGGAATCGGTGCTGACGGTGCTGGAAGCGCACCTTGTGTCCGGTGGTGCAATAAATGCAGGCGTCGGTGCCTGCGATCAAGCTGGGGCACTGCTTATTCGACTGCACACTACACGTCAAGTCGTTGGACATTGCAACTCGAAGCCGTCCCGTTTGCACCCGAACGTCAACACCTGGGACAGGTCAAGAAGCGGAAGCGCACCGTGCACCACCATCGCCTGCCTAGGCAGCCGAATGTCTATGAGCGACGCTATTGCATCGACGCACGCCAAGCGAGGCACCGTCACAGAGACGATAAGGTGCACCTCGCCCAGCCTGGCTTCCCGCACTTCTGGTGGGCGGCAGTGCTAACTGTTTGTGTGACCACGGACAGGCCAAGAAAGGGCGTCGAGGCCGTCCGGAGGTTTCGGTCTACAGTGCCGCCCACGTTCGGCCGTTGTAGCCGAAAGTGATGGTCAGGCAGGGGGGGTGAGGGAATCCAGCGCGAAGGGGCTCTACCGTCCTAGCTTTCCGGGCAAGGGGATGGCCCAAAAAGACGCGACGACACTTGTTTTGACAGCTCGGCCGGGTATGCTACGTGGTTCGGGGCGGTCGATGAAGGGAGGAAAAGGTTGCGGGAGCCGCCCGAGACCGAACCAAGACACCAAGCAATGAGCCCTTTACCTGCAACACCCAAGGTGGCCTCGGCTACATGCTTGCGCCTCGAGAGCATCGTCACCTTGGCTTGTGCTGTTGGCTAAAACTGGGATAAGTTAGCAGCCGCTGCCCTCCCCTTGTTTTCCTGTTACTCCGCTCATGACGACTTTACCTTATGTCGATACTCTTAGAGGCACACGCCATTACCTTGTATCACCCGTGCCTCACACGCGCTACTGATGTAAGGGACTGGCTGTTGATACGAGCGCGATTGAGTGGGAAGACACTCGACAACGGTTGGTTCTGCAAACGCGCGGAAGAAGCACCGCTTACCTGGTGAAAGTCCCCGTCTTTGTTCGGCCATTTCCCCAACCTGCTCTGCCTCCGCCTCTCTTTCCTTGTCTTATTATGGCTCCTCATGGCCCCTCATGGCTCCTCTTAGTCAGGGAAAGAGCGAAGAGGTCCCATTTGTGTTATGGGTCTGGCTCCCCGCCGTGCTTTCCCAACGGTAAAGTATAAGTGGAAGTCATGGTGCCCGTGTGTTGGTAGGGAGGGAGGAGCTCGTGCCATCGGCATATCACCCAAATTATGGGCTATCGCAGAGCAAGGTAGCATTTGGTAGGGTAGGCAATTCAGCTATGGATTCCGTTGTTGTCATACAACCCGAATCAAGACCAATAATCAATACTTCACCACAGAAGCGGCTGCATGCGAGATCCGAGAAATATCCACACGCGAGTTCACCTCGCCTGAAGTGACCTCAGGGCCGCATGATGGACACCGGGCTGCCTTCCCACTCCAACCCATGCCTTCACCCCCCACCTCCATCTCGGACCCTATATTGCCCTCCCTGTACGCGCATGTTCTCGGCAAACCAAGAGCAAGTCTCCGTGGTACTCTAACTGAGTGACGACCCCCGACACGCCTAGCCCTGGATTTGAGGCGCTGCCCCTCCTGACCGCCGCCACGCGTATCACGATGCAGACGAGACGCGAATACCCCGAAGGCCCATACAGAAGGTCAACGCACCACCATTAAATATCTATCTCACGAGTTCAAATCGCTACCGGATCGCCCCATCACGCAGGCCGTGGCCACAAATAGCCGCAGCATGTTCAAACGCGATAACATTTGGCTTGGGTTCCTGTCATGATTCTGATACCAACATCTTCAACCCTGCACCCAACAGTTTATTCCGCAATCAAAATACAAAAATACCCCAAAACCCCCCAAAAATTAAAAATAAAAAAAATTTGAGGAAAGAAAGGGAAAAGGAGGGACGCCCCCCCCCACTCTATCGCCTGTAATCAACGATTAACTCGGGCCTACCCACGTTATTAGCGCAGCCAGTAGCAGACCAGTTCACACATCCCTTGCTCGCCAAGTAAAGAAACCCCAGTCGCTAAGCGGGCCGAGATCTTGCTGGGTACGCCGCTCTTCCTTGGTTAGCACCCTTCTGGCACCATCATCTGTTCGGGGAGAACAGGATGCTTCTTAAGGGGGGAGGGGAAGCCGGGGCACCTCGCCTCGCCGGGGTTTAGCGACGGTGCTAGTCCGTCGTGCCCTTGCCTCGCAGGGACAGCACGTTGGTCACCAGCTACTGTACCTACGGTAATGAGATGTTGGTGCCACTAACTCATTGCAAGCAAGATACAGATATATTTGTGCTGCTCATGTCGTACAACGAGCAGCCTGGCGACGAAACGGACATCATCATTCGTGCCTCGATAGGTGGTCAACAAAACCTACCGAAGAGATCGACAGCTTTTTAGTTCGGAGCAGACGTGTTGTTGTCCCTGTATCAATGCTCTGATACTCCGCGGTCGGCTTCTTTCCAGAGCCACAGGGCCGTAATATCACCGCCCTGTGCATATCCCTAGCCTGAAAAGGTCCGTGACCGGCATCCCTCGTGAAGATACAGGCATCAGCGTCAAGAGGCTTGGATACGTAGCCTTGCACCTTGAATGATTTGGCATGATCGGCATTACGTGTGCATGCCAATGCCAGACCTCATCGATGGGCGGCAGCACGCCCACCGAACTGGTCATACCACCGCACCAGCCAAGTCCCCTGCGGAGATCTTCAGTGAGGTTGCTTTCTGTTTAATCTTTTTTTTTTCTTCCGAGAGCCCCATCTTGCTTTACACCTAGTTCCGTTTTTCTTATAGGCCGAGCCACTGCTTGGGCGCAGTGACAGGCTGCACATCCAAGCCCATTTGTGGTATGTTACATTTGATAGTACATTGTTCTCGACACTCGTGGCTGGCCGCCATCCAGCCCTTCCCAGGGCCCTGATACAAAAGACATCCCCACCAGTGTAGGCGTTTGGTGCTCACCGCTCATTATCTTCGTTGCCTACGCAGTCTTCATCTTATAGCGCTCTAGTGCTATTTCATCTCCTCCACAAGATCCCCCACGCCATCATCCCAGCCGCCCCCATGTGTCTTGTTGCCAGGCTGGACAGCCTCATAACTCTCAGGTCATTGAGAGCAAGTCCTTCGTTGCGCCCGCCGGAGCCCTGCCCTGACACGACTTGTGCCCGTTCCGGAGGGCGGGTCCTCGCGCCGACGCCCACGAGGTGGTTAGCTGCAACAATCTCCAATTTTCCCGGCCATTCGGCTCCGTGTGCCGCGGACAAAAATGCCGCCGAGTGTGGCAGTACACACTGGCCACATGGTTGACTCGGCTTGTAGCCTGGATGGCTAAAGCCGGATAATAGTCTGCCCTGCGGCAAAACACCCCCCTCTCCTGAGGAGCTCGCAGCGGAATCCGAGGGCTATCTACTGCGCGATATAATTATCCACGATCGAGAGGTTCGCGTCTGACGGCATTGTGGCTG
>KL660440.1:0-119114 GCA_000732775.1 Stachybotrys chlorohalonatus IBT 40285 | reverse complement strand
GGTGTGAGGGAAGAGCTACACCTTGGTTGGTGGAGACGCTTCATTCTCATGCAGTTGCTACCACAAGGTTGCTCGACGACCTCACACGAACCATGGTAAATGCAGCTCTGGGCCGGTGCATCGTGAGATCTAGCAGGAAAACAGTAGATCTTCGCGCCACAGAACCGCATCTGTCGAGAACCTTGCTGCGGCGCAGTCCAACGGCGGTGTTGCAAAGTTGAGCGTAGAATATGCGGTCAAGAGCATTGCTTCACCAGAGGCGCCATCTTCTTCCAGTTTACGCCCGAGTCTTTCTGCTCGGCGTCACCCGTTCCAATGACCATCCAGGGGCTGCCGCGGCATTCCTTGGACTGCTGATCGTGCGTCCAGGCCAGACACCACTTGCTGTTGCGTTCGCAGTTTCGTAGACACTGCTCTGCTGTTTCCACTCGATCCCACGTTTTGATAAATTCGTCCCCCGGCCCCACGTGATCCTGCCGATGCTGGACCGGCTGGCTGGCAAGCTCTTGAATTGGGTATGAACCAAAGTACTGCCACAGATCCCCCCACAGCACCGGCTTCTCGATGCTGGCCAAGGTATGGCCGACTTCCTCCATGGCGCCGATCTTGCGGAGGCCGTGGAAGGAGAGCAGCGGGGAGCAGAAGCGGTCGCGGGAAATGCGGGTGATCTCCGGCGGCTCCCCGTTGAAGTGGTGGCAGTACCTCTCGTTCAGGTAGATACCCAGCTTCTGCAGGGTCGTGGCGACCAGGCGGTCGCCCCAAGTCTCGTCCAAGGAGTCGAAGTAGGCCTTGGCTACAATGTCGGCGCGGCTGAAGAGGCGGCGCAGGGCTTCGCCGGAGAGCAGGATGCCGGAGCCGCCGTGGGCGAAGCGGGCCTTGAAGTCGCCAACCGCGTTGCCGATGTAGTGCGGCTTGCGCGAGTCGAGGTGGCCCAGAATGAGCTTGAGGGTTGGGGTGATGAGGTAGGTGTCGTCGTCGAGGATGATGTACCACTTCTTGTTGGGCATCTGCTTGTAGACCAGCTCCAAGCCCATGATGAACTATGGGGTTTGTCAGCGTGTGTACGCGTATACAACGTGTGTCTGCACGTGTTTTATGGACATGCCAAATTTCGTAGCAAGGCGGTTCAATTTCTTACCTTGAGGGCGTCGAGCTCCCAGCCAAAGCTCTGTCCTAGCCGGTTCGCCATGGCCTCGTCCCCGGACTCGACCGCTTCCTGCAAGCTCCTGTACTTGCGGAAGCGGTGGTGGCCCTGCCAGTCGGGCCCAATCTTGGTCTCCATGACCATCTTGATGGCGTCGTGGACCTCGACGCCCAGCGCCAGCGCGTCCGTCTCATTGACCGTGGTCCAGTCGCCGACGACCAGGAAGCGGCCGGCCTGCTCGCCGGGGGCGGCGCCGCCGGCGGCCATAGAGAAGGCCTCCTGCTGGGCCGGGATGCGGTGCCTGGTGCCGTAGCCGGTCTTGATGAGGTAGGCGACATCGCGGCCCAGGTCGACGGCGTAGGGCGCGGGCTTGCGCAGCCAGGCGTCGCGGTCGACGGCGGCGTTGCGGATCAGGTTGTGCAGGCGGGCCGAGTTGAAGTTTACGGCGAGCCGCACGGCCGAGTCGGCCGGCAGCACCAGCCACAGCACATTGAGCAGGCAGAAGAGCAGCAAGGCCAGCGAGACGAGGCGCCGGCGGAGGCGCCGCGGCACGTTGAGCATGACGGCCTGCGACGCGGAGCGCCCGCGCCGGTGGGACGAAGGCCGGCGGTGTGAGCCGAGGCCTCCCAGGTCCCAGCGCGAGTAGGACGAGCCCATCGATAACCCGCCCTGCCTGGGGAAGGGACTCTGGTTCTTTCCTTTCCTTTCCTTTCCTTTTCTTCTTTTCTTTCTTGCGTTGCTGGTTCAGGACTTTGCTGCCGCGCTCTCCATGGCTGCCCCCAATTCGCGGTCTCCTTTCCTCGGGATATCAAAAGGCGGTTCCTATCTTGTCCCAGGTCCTAGATATCAGGGGGCTGACTGGCCCTTTGGCCTTGGCGAGGACAAGTTGTGCTGTGTGTTTTTCTCTCCCTCCGCCTCTGCCGGACCAGAGAGCATTGAAAGGAACACACGAGGCAAGATATAGAGGTAGGATGATTTGGTCTAGCGTCACTCTGCAAGCAAGGGCGTCTGCGTCTTGACTCCTTCGGTTGTAAATAGAGGGAGAGGGAGAGGTCCTCATTTATCTTTTAGATGAGCTCTTCCCACTTGACCCTTGCTCTCATTGACGAAAGGGACTGGGGACCGTGAATGAGTAAGCAGGGCGTCGGGGCAGCGTGATTGGCCGACCGGGCTGCCGGGCGCAATTTCGACTGGCGCGTCGCTGCGGTTACTGGCCCAAGCCTGGAATTTCGTCGCTGTAGCCGCTGGGCGTCTATGCCCGTTGTTGTAACATTGTGTTTACTAGAGGCGAGGCGTTTAATGAAGCAGAAGTTCAATCAAGATCCCGGCGACAGGATGATCCTTGTCGCTACGAGCCATGGCTATTCATGAGATATCATTCATCAACGCCTGGCGACGAAGTCACGGGGCAGAGACATGCAGCAGCCATAAACGTTAGCACCTTCAAGACATGAGCAACATGGACGACGACATGATCTATCAGTTGTCGACTGCTGCCCCTACAGATGTACTCAAGATACGACTGTCCTCGTCTTTTATGAAGTTAGCCCGTCACCCCCTAGCCTATCCATCCCTCTTTTAGACCACGTCGCCCGTACACCATCCGTAAAAGAGAAATTGAATGACGAGCAAACGCGGCTAGTCCCTTGACTCGTTTGCTTCCGGAATGGTCCTGCACTGGTACTCGACATTTCATCTAATGAATAACCGCCAGCTACTGCCTCTTCACAGAGCTCCAGTCTGGACCGAGCAGCCGCCTCTGTACGGATGAAAAAGAAGAGAAAAGACCCCTTCCTGTCTTTGCCAAACGCCAATCATATGCCAGGCATCGATGAAAATGCAAATAAGAAAACATACCGGTCGAACCCTCACACCCACCTCATACAGCATTTATATACATCTTTCTTATTCTCTTTCCAGCTCGTAAAACAAGAGGTACACCTCCTTCTGCATCCCCAGGACCTCGCTCGTCTTGGCCTCACGCACCTTCTCGTCGCTGACCCGCCACCACTTGTCCGTCGTCGCCTTGCGCTTCCGCGACCTCTTGGCCGCCACGGCCGGGTTCAGCGGCGACACGCCGTTCTGCCTGGACGACGCCAGTTTGGAAATGGCCGATCTGGTGGACGCCGCCACGGAGCGCAGGCTGCTCGTCTCGCCGTCCCTCTCCTTGTCGGTCGGGGGGCTCGACGACGCGCTCGACTCTGCGGGGACGCTGCGTGGGGGCACTGGCGTGGACTCGAGGGACAGCGTGGATGAGTTGTTCCCCGGGGACGACGAAAGGAGGTCCGCGGTCGAAACGGCCGGGCTGTTGATGGCGCGAGCCGAGATCTCGGGGGTAGATAGAGGGGTGGGAGTCTTGCTGTATGCTTCGGAGGCCTGGAAAGTGTTGGGGTTGGGGAAGTGCGCTGGCGCGTTCTGTCGCCTGAAAGCCTCGTAATGACCGCTGTTGTGGCCACCCTTGTGGGTGACGAGACCTAGCAGCTTGTACTTGCGCGAATCCAGCAGACCTCCCAGGGACAGCTGTTCGGGAAAGGACACCTTGGCCGAGTTCTTGGATGTCATCTGCGCTCCGTAGATGGACCGCGACAGGTGAATGGCCAGGACCTTAGGAAACACAGCCATGCGCGTAATCTTGGCGATCCTCCTCTTGGGCGCATAGCGGATGTCTTCCAGCTCAACGTCCAGCGGCGGGTTTTCGGGGTCCGTCTCCATGGCGTGGCGGATTTTGCCGATGCGCTCCTGGGCCTGGGCCTTGAACGTGTCCGAGTTGGATCTAGCAAGCTCGTGCTCGAGGTTCGTGACGGTCTGGGCGAGGCGGCACAGCTCGCACTTGAAGTCGTCGATGTATTCCGTCTTGAAGATGCCGTCGAAGCAGGAGTTGAGCGACGTGGAGCTGACCTGGGGCACCGCCAGCGTGATTGTGCAAAAGGTCTCCTCGCGCGGCTTAGTTGTGTATTTGCACGTCTGGCATTGCAGCCGAGACTCGTATTTGCCCTCCATTGGAAAGCCCTCTTCGAGTTCGAGAGGAAGGTTACCGGTGGTGGGAGGCATATTGGTGTCGGTAGACGAGTCTTCAACGCCGTTGGCCACGGCCTCTAGAGGTTGCTTCTCCCTTGGCTCGCCGTTACTTGAGCTAGACCTATCCTTCTTGTTGGGTTCAGCCGAGGCAGCGGCAAGGCCCCCGTGCCGGCGTGCATGCATCCGCGCCCTCTGACCTGCGTGGTACTCGTCCTTCAACCTTTCGGCGACAATCTGTAGAAACTCTTGCGCATCCTGCTGCTGACGACTGATCCTCTGCTTGAACGCGGTCTCCAGGACCTTGACGAACTGGAAGGGCGAGATGGACTTTTTGTAAATGGGCCGCTCGTTGAGCGCATCGAGGATATCCTTGAGGCCTAGGGTGACGAGCCCCTGCTGCAGGCCCTGCAGCTTCCATTGGGCAACCTCCTTGCCATTGCTGGGCTGGACGAGGTGGGCGTAGACGGCCGGGTCCTCTATACGGCGGCGGTGGGTCTCGCGGATGAGGTAGATGCGCAGGTCGGGCAGGCCGGCGAGGACCTGGAGGACGGAGTTGATGAAGCAGTCGTTGGCCTGGTTGCGGAGGCCGACAATGGTCTTCTTGCGGGAGCTGGAGGCGTCATTGTCGATGGTGAAGGTCGGGCTGAAGACGTAGATGAGGGCGACGGCGGCGAGCGAGGCTCCGGCGGCGTAGGAGAGGGCCGTCGTCGACCGCTCGGGCATGATCGGCGCCGGGGGGCTTTTCGAGGCCTGGAAGGGATGCGCCTGAGACCCGAGTCGGTTCGAGGGAGGGAGGGAGGGAGGGAGATTGGGGGAGTATCGAGGTCGGATCGGGCGGCGTGGAGAGAGAGCGAGAGAGGAGGGGGGGGGGGGGTTCGGACGTCGTCGGAAAGAAGAGAGTAGCCGAAAGGAAGAACGGGGCGTGTCGGGGGTGTCGGGGTTTTGGAGAAAGAGGGTGGGGACAGGCGGGCTGCAAAGCTCAGCACCGAGGCGTCGTCATGTCCAGAAGGATCACAATCAAAGAGACGAGTCGGCCGAGACGAGCATCAAGAAGCGGCGGGAGCGGCGGTAGGCGGTGACTAGGACGGAAGCGCATCGGAGAGATGCAATCAATGGAGGCGTAAGCAAACGGGGGTGGGCATATACAGGTGCGTCTCTATTTTTTTCTTCTTCCCCTTCCTTCTTCTCTTTCTCTTTTCTTCTGGAAGCAACAGCACCCCAAGGGCTTCTTTAGTGCGTTTTGACAGAAGGATTGGACGTAACAAACAGACACGACACGATACGGCAATTGATAATAGGCGAGGGGAAACAGTTTGGTCTAACCCCCGTTCATCAGCAAGGGGAGAGGTTTTGTTGTGGAGAAGAAAAAGGGTGAAATGGGACCCCTTCTTTTCCGTCTCTCGTCTGGAGGTTCTGGTCCTCCCAGTCCATGGCATCCCACTCCAACGACCGTTTGTCAATGCCGCGCGCGCTGACAGAAACCGACATGGCCAGTTTCTTCAGGTTGCACAACAACCCCCCCCCCCAAAAGCAGAAAAGAGGAAGGGTTCCTGTTCCCCGGTTCAGTTGCTGCGTCTGGCGGTGCGTACGGCAACGACCGATGCGGCCTAGGGGTCATGTGCTGTCGCGCGATGGAAGGCTTCTAGAACGGCTGCCGTGGCGCAATCCTGGTCGGGGTAATTCGCAAGCCACTGCTGATCCGGAACAACGGGATAAAGCCTCAACGGCTGCCGCCAAACGTCGGGACCTGGCCAGGCCAAGCAGAGAGAGGTTTCACTGTCGTGCGACCTGGCAGCGTCCATCGTGCACGTACGTTTACTGGGCCGACGGCTGCACATGGTACTTCATCTAGGGAGCCTCAACTCGTGCGCCATCAGTGGTTTGTCTTGGGTGGTCATACAACGTGGCAGTATCCCACGTACTGCTGCAACTGTGTAAATAACATGATGCTGTGTGTTACAGTTTGTCGGGAGCCCATCCCTCATACGGGCACCAGTGGCTTGCCTTGCTCTGACAAGTCATGTAATGTAATGTAATGTAATGTTAAGTACTGCAATGTGCAAAGACACTGCTGCGAGGTCAATCAGACGCCCGCACCTCCTCTCCCACCCACTGCCACAGACTCCCATCCAGCGCCCTCCTCCTCGCCCACTCCGTCACCAGCTCCAGCTCCCCCAGCGTCTCGTCGGCACGGCACGCCCGCGGCACGCCGTACACCGCGACCGTCATCCTGCCCGCCGGGTCGATCTCGCGCCACCGCGCCGTCGCCAGCTCGCCGTGGCCCTGCCGCGCCGCGTCGTCCACTAGCACCACCGTGATGCGCCGGTCCAGCCGGGCGTCGCCCCGCGGCAGCTTCGCAAAGTATTGCTCCTTGACGTTGGCCCCGCGCGCCGACGCCGGCCGCGCCAGCACCACGTGCGACAGCCGCGGCAGCGTCGCAATGTCCCACCACAGCCAGTGGTTGTCGAGCGGCGCCTGGAACAGCGTCAGCCGCCGCAGCTCCGGCCACAGCCGCCACACGTCCGTCTCGCCGCCCGCCAGGCTCAGTGACGGGTAGTCGCCCAGGCACACAAACTCCTCCAGGCGCTGGAGCTGCTCGAACCCCTGCCGCAGCTGCTTCTTGACGTTGAGGTGGTCGTCGAGTACGTGCAGGCTGCCGAACGGCATGTCCACCACCAGCCGCCTCAGCGTCTCGCCCGTCTCACAGAGCAGCTCCCGAACCCACATGGCCGTGGGCAGATCATCCAAAGAAGCACCAAAGGGCTTGAGGTAGAGCGTCGTCATGTGCCGCAGCGACGGTACCGGAGGCAGCGTCGGCACCAACCGAGGCATGCAGAGCAGCACGTCCGCCAGGCGTCGGCTGGACTCGAGGTGCATACATCTCCGGCGAAGCAGCCTGGACGCGGCCTCGTACGTTGCGCGCGAGACCCGAGCCAGCGAGAGCAGCGTCCGGGCCGAGCTGTGTGAGGTCGGCACGATGGCTTCGGGGTTGGCTGGTAGGACCGCCTCCACGATGAGCAGCATCACTTCGGTGGGCAACCTGGGCTCATCTATAGCTGCCATGTTATGCACGCATGCCCCGACTTTGTACCCGATTCAAGCAAGCACCTGATGGAGCATCATCACTGGTCATCCGTGTTGAGAGCCTGAGGCTGCACGAACAAGGCCAGGTTGTAGCAGATACACTATCTTTTGGCGTGCATGCAGGTGTCTCAGACATGTAGCTTCCCGATTTATGTATCGCTGTTCCTGGCGCACTTACATCATCATCCTTATGGCGCCAACCCACTAACTGCTGCAAACGGCCACCGGATTAACACCATTGCTAACATTCCCTGTCTCATCATCATCATCATCATCACCACCACCACCACTCATGTTGCGCATCACCTTTGATATTAGACATCGTCGTTTCCCATTCGTGTTTCTATCAAGACACCCTAACGCTAACCCTGAGCGTGATACTGAACCTCTAAGGCCGAGATTGACTTACCACAAGACCCCCGTGCAACCGCACAATTCTGTCCCAATCACAAGGTATCAACTTCAGCGCCGTACAAGAATATTCAATGTTGGCCTGCGGGCCTTTCCCATGAAGACGCCTCGCTCTGCTGCAGCCGCAACATATATATTAAAAAAAAAAAAAAAAAAAAGACAAAAAATAATCCTTAGGGAGCCTGCGCTGGAGTCCCTGAGCTGTAGTCCAAACTCCATAGCGAATCCCACACTATCGACTTCTTCAATGGACTCTCTGCTGCCTCTGCTGAGTTGTGCCCCTGTAACGTCTGTCGAGCACTGCATCAGAAATCGTCCTACGGTCCAAGCAGGGAGTCGACGTCTCGTACCTCTGGGGCTTCATTCGCGTGTCCCTGGCCATTCTCTCCGCGTCCTTGTGTTGCTTTGCTGCTCGCAGCATCACTCGTCCCTCCGGCCTGCGGGGGCTGCCCTGTGCTAGCGTTGGCGGCTGTGAGCAGACCTCCGTGCGTCGGACTCGTCCCGACCGGGCTCTCGGGAGCCGCGGCACGCAGAGAGTTGGTCTCGCTGGCCAAGGCACTGTTGTTCTTGAGGAAACCTGCCCCTGCACCAGGAGGAAGCTGCGGTCCTTTCTTAGAGCCGGTGCTGCTGCGTCGACTCTCCAAGCTCTTGGACAGCGTCTTGTTAATGCCCTCGATACTCGTGATACTGTCTCTACTTCGACCCTTGCCCTTGGCTGCGTGGCTGTGGATGTTGGCCGTCGCCTCGACATTGTTGGCGGCGACTGTTGACTTGCCCATCCCAGGGGTGGCGGGGGCTCCAGGCTTGTCCTCCTGCGCGTCTATGAGGTACCACCGCAGCCCGTCCGACAGCTGAAACGGGTTGTCGTTTTCTTCGTCGTTGATCGAGTCCGACTCGGTACTTGGCTGCAGACTTTTGGAGAGATCCACCACGCGCTCCTGGATACGCCCCATCCTTGCGACCAGCCATTCGCGGTTCTTGAGCCGATGGCTGTCATTCTCCCGCAGGAAATAGTGTGGAAATCCGACGTTGAAGGCTGCCCAAGCGCCTGCCTGCTGATTCCTGGTTGGCAGGAACAGTGCCAAGTCACCCTCCTTAAAATGCTTGAATGCAATCTTGTCATGAGCTTCCTTTTGCATCGCGTGTGCCCGATCGCGATAAGATCGCGCCTCTCGCTGCCACTTGCGAGCTTTGTGTTCTGCTTCCTTGACCCTGTGGTAGATTGTTTCCGAGAAAAGGTCTACGTCAAAGGAGCCCAGGGATGACAAGAATGCGGCATACTTTTCGGCCTCCAAGGCGGCGTCGGTATTGCTCATCCAGTAAACCAGCTCAAGGTCGGCGCTGTCGTTGAGCATCTCCCGGCTGCCGAGGGTGACTGACCGGCGCACAGACGAGCTTGGGTCGCTCGAGTCGCCGGGGTTAAGAGACGAACGGTCCAGTCGCGGAACCTTCGTGATTGTCATCGCGCCTCCGTCGCGCCCAACCACGTATCCCATCCGCTCCAGGAGCCTGACCAGCCGGTCGTTCTGTGAATATACTCGCTGCGTGAGGTCCTTGGTTCTCTCGTCTCGAGCCTCGTGGTGGGTTGTCTGGCGATCAAGTCGGCCTTGAGCCTCTTTCAACTTTTCGTCCAACATGCGGAGTTCCTCCTCCAAGCTGCCCAGGTGAGACTGTTTCGAAGCAGCTTCCTCGGTCAACCTTGCTACCTTCTTTTCCTCCTCTTCTAGCTTTCGTTGCAATGTCTCCGAGCCTGTTTCGCCATCCGATAGCTGGGAGCGAAGACGACTGATCTGCTCTCTAGCCTCCGTCATTTCAACCTCCAAGGCCTGAATCTTGGCCCTTTCCTCGGACAAGTCCTCCTTCAGATGCATGTGCGACTTTTCCTCGGCCGCCAGCTTGTCCCTCAACCTTGATACCTCGCTTCGAAGATCTTGAACTGCTTCGTGGGCTTGATCAAGGTCTGCTTTTAGTAGAGTGATGTCACTCTCATTGCCTCGCAGCTTGGCGACGATGTCCGCAACTTGGGACAGCAAACTGTCCGCAAGATCCAGCCCATCTGCCGGTATCCCATCCTTGGAGCCTAGTTCCGCATGGAGTCTGTGAAGGGTTTGCAAGTTGCTCTCGGCTGCCTCCTGAGCTGTCTGGAGCCTCTTGGAAACATTTCGATTCTCCTCCTGCAACTCTTGAAACTGCCGCTCTGTCTGTTCAAGTTGCTCTCGTCTCATTCGGCTCTCGTTTCGTAGAAAGTCCACCTGTCCCTGTGCTTTGAGTAAATCGTCGTTTCTTTCGCCGCCCAGTCGCTCAATTTCTGCTTCTAGGGCTGAAATCTTGTCATCGTATGTGGCCTTTTCGTTTTCACGCGACTCTCCCACGTTTTCAATCTCATCTTCCGTCTCTTCTAGGCGAGCTTTCAGGGCCTTGATCTCGTTTTCCAGAGACTTTCTTTCACCTGCAAACTCCCGCTCGAGGGCCTCCATATTCTCGAGGAGGTCTTTCTTAGTCGTGTTAACTTCCTGTATCTGATCCTTGAGGTCGTGGTGTTGATCGGCTTGATTATTCAGATCCTTTTCGAACCGTGACGATCGCCGCTTCTCCTCTTGCAGTTCAGCCTCCAACTGAGCAATCCGCCGCACGAGGGCTTCCGAGCCGTCGGATGAGCGTCGAGGATCTGGGGGCCTGGCACCCCTGGTAGAAGAGGTGGAATCTCGTCGTTCGTGTAACTGGGGGCTCTGCGGTTGGAAGATGCTCCCAGGCCGAGACGTCTGGCTCTGCCGGTGTAGAAGATCCTCAAGCCGTCTTATCCTGCTTTCGGCCGTCTTTACCTTGCTCTCCAGCTTAGATTTATCGTCTTGGAGGGAGCGCAGCAGGTCATCATCGCCGCGCAGCATGAGACCGCTTCGTCCGAGAGCCGCCTCGTGAATGCTCCCGTTCTTGAAAGCCTTTAGCCGCTTCGACTGCTGCTTCGTAGGTGCATTGAGCTCTTGGACGAGCTTCTTGACGTCTTCCAGAAGAGCCTGATCGGTGGACTGAGCCTCGAGAACCTGCACAAGCCGGTCCAGCTCATCCTTGGAGATTGGCGGCCAAGAATTATCCTCACCGAGCAAGTTGACTTCCAAGCCCATGACGTTGGTGTCCAGGTTGGGTCCGTAGGTGCTGCCTACCATTTTCTGCCACTTCTTGCGTCGTTTCGACTCCTCTTCCTGGAACAAAGCCATCTCATTTGCCAGAGTCGAGGAGTCTGTCTTGACCTTGTCGACCCACTCGCGCCGTCGAATCGCCTCGACAAGGAAGGATGCGTACATATACGGCAGCTGGTGGATAAGCCGCAGATAGTCGAAGGTTGTCATGTCATCTTCAGATTGGTTGAGCACATTGATTTGATTTTTGACGGTACTGTGCAATGAGGTTATGCTGGAGATGGCTTGCATGAAGACGATCGAGTTGGAAGCAATTTCGTTGCGTGCCTTGGTCGCGTAGTGCAGCATCTCGTCCATGTCCTTTACCCGCTTTTTGATGGCCGGTACCAACCTCTCCGTATGAATTGATGCCGTCTTGGAGGCCTGCGCCAAATCACGCTGGGAACCGCTGTATCCAAGCGCTGTTCGATAGTCCGAGTCGATCTGCTTCACAACCGCTTCAATGTCCTCGAGAAGCTGGCCTGTATCGGCACTGTGACTGAGAAAGGAGCGTGACATCAGCTTGTCGAAGTCGGCAATAAGCTTCTCGAGGCCTTGGTACATCTGCGATGCAGCCTTGTCGAGCTCGGCGGCCTTGTCGCTGAACCTGCGGTGCGCTGTCGGGGCCAGCTTTCCCGCCTTCTTAGCCGTTTCCAGCTCTATGAGATCTTCCAGGGTAGGATTGGCCCTGGTGACTTCTCTACGGGTCATAAACTGCACCATGGCTGGCGACACGGGTGTTGTCCGGGCAAGGCCAAGATAATGCTCCAAGTTGGTGGCCAGCTGCTCGTGTTCCGCCAGCGCCGGCGTCACCCATTTCTTGAGTTCTGCGTACTTGGGCTCTATTTGCTTTACGCTGATCTCGAGGTTGGCAACGGCAGCGTCAAGGCACTTGAGCATGACATCCATCTCATCGTATCGGGCCTGGGAAAGGGCGCTCATGCGGCTGCACTCCTCGGCGAGAAACACCGCCCAGCCGCGACGCTCCTTGTACAGGGCCTGCCATGACGATATTACTTGAACATCCTCTATCGAATTGGGGGCATTCGGTATTGTGTAACGCTTTGGCACGGGAGCCTCGGACACGAGGGACGGGGAATCCGTGGACGGCTTGGATTGGGTGATTCGAATGTCGTAGATGTATATCTGCTTCTACACAGCAGTTAGTAAGCCCGCCTGACGGCCGGACAAAGCAGAGCAACGGCGTACCTCGGAGTGAAGGCTGCCAAACTTGACGCTGCGGCCTTGGGGGGTTAGGGCCACAAGGTGCTGCAACGGTACAGAGCTGCCACGGGACACCCATGCCTTGAGTTCATCGAGGCTGCCAAGTAGTCAGCAACACGCCTCTTCTACGATCCGAGAGCACAAGATGCGAACCTGGAGAACCGAGCCGAGTCGACCTCTAACCGCTGGCCCGTATGGGCGACGAGTACCTGCAGCGCCATCTCGAGACATTTCCCATAGACACCTGCACGGGAGGGGGGCCCAGCGGCTATGGCAGAGAGAAAGGCAATGATCGATGAAGCATAAACCGAGGACCGACTGCACGATGAAAACTGGTGGTGAACCTGGAGCCTCGGATAGAAAAACAAGATTGGCCCTGGAACTGCTCAGGACGGCATTCGTCGCATGACGGTGAATTCGGCTCCAGGCACGAGAGCTTAGACGTCAGGTAGCCACCCTAGCGTGACCGCCGAATATGGAACCTTGTGATTAATATAAGCATCCGCCCTGGTTGAGCCGCCTGCGGGCATCGACCCTTGGGTTTTTTTAGGTTGCAGCCACTGTGGCTGGTGTGGGTTCGCGCGCCTCCGCCTCCGCCTCGCGCTTCGTCGCAGCTGTTTGTCGCGCATGGGTTCACGCGTTTGATGAGGGAACCCAGGTCTCGGTACTCTTGCCAACACGGACTGAACAAAAATACACAATGGAGGAACACGGAGACCAGGATATGGATGGTGTGCCCCACGACGAGGCCTACCTGCCGCTGTCCGAGGACGAGCAGAAGATTCTCGCGTTATATGACAAGCTGCAAGAGTTGCGCCTCGAGATTGCCATAATTAACGCGCAGCAGTCCCGTAAAAACAGTCAGTCGATTACGCCAGGAGCCCTTGGTGATTCTTTGCTGATGTCCCCTCGTAGATGCTCCAAATGCTGTTACGGAAGAGCGGGTGAAGACTGCGCAGAATGACCTTCTCCAAGCACGTGCCAGGTACGCGCTGCGCAACAATGCAGTTGAGGCCGTCCTGATGGCAAATCCCATCCTCAAGGCAGTCCACGGGGGGACCGAGGCTTCCCCAGTAGAACGGCGCGTCCTCCAAGTTCCAACATCTTGATGGCTATGCCCCCATCGCTAACCGGCACGACAGCGACCTTTTACCATACGTCGAGCGGAGAGACGAGACCTCAAAGACCGTCATGCAGCATTCGACAGATATGGGCCAGCTACGGGCCGAGCTTACCAAAGTTCAAAGCGAAACTATACGAGTCGCCCGTACAAACGTCGACTTAGCCGCAGAAGTGATTGCCCTAGCGGAGCAAGTACAGCAGACAAAGGCCGGCCACGTCGAAGATGCTGCCACGCGGGCAGACCTGGCCCAGCTGCAAATAGACGTCAAGGCAAGTCAGCGGCGGTGGAGAATCATGAAGGGAGTCGCGAGCGGCATCGTGGCTGGGAGCGGTATCGACTGGGCACGGGATGATGAGCTGTGTAGCATCGTGCTGGGCCCGGAGGATGAGTTTGAGTGAAGGGTATGGTTATGTACGAGGAAGTCTGCGTCTTCGACACGGCCAAAATGTTGCCTCAAGCGTAATATGAGCTATCAATTTCAGAAATGTCGCCCAAAGGTACTGCGAATAGAAGAAACAAAATGGCTGTATCCGCGATTACAGGCATTGCGTCCGCGGCTGGAAGCGCGAAAAGAAGTCCAAAAACACGACCGAATGTATTCGTTGCTCGCGGTTCCAACTTCGCATCTACTGTAAGCCAAACTCGTGGCATCGTCAAGGACCACTGGCTGCGGTCCATGACAAGTGCGTGCACGCATCACGAAAAATCAAGAGATGGATGTGGATCACTGGTCGAAGTGCGCGCCACGAACAAGAAGGGAGCCCCAGGCCGCAGATACGGGCCATGAAGATGGCCGCCGCAGCGCGCGCCTGGAGGTGCAAGTTGGCTCTCCCACCACCGAAACTCGACTCCTCCGGGACACGGTCACGTGCAGTCCTGGTACTGATTGAGTGTGTGCAGGCACTTGGAAAAGAAGAGCGAGTGGAGCGGGACGAAAAATCTGGCAGAGGGAGCGGGGGGATGGGAAGCTCCCCAACAATCGAGGAGCGTCGGCATGTACAGCACAGTATCAGCTTGGAGAGACGCTACATTACCACCCCAATCTTGGTGTGTGCCGTACCCGCCCAAAGTCTCTGCGCGTACTCCTGTCCCAGGGCCTCGTTGCGACGGGGCGCGGTAACTGTACCTCGCCCTCCCCCCCTTTCCCTCCCCTCTGCTTGCGGCCATGTCCCTGCGGTGGGTGCGCGGTGACCTTTGCGACTGTCTTTGTCGCCGTGCGTGCGTCGGCTAAGCTGGGCGATTCTTGCGGTGCTGCCCTGGTATGTCTTGGCTAGGAGGGGGGTTTTGGTTTCGACTGGGGAAAAAACGGTACCGCACCGCAACTGAGAGCCGACACTGCTGCTGATCTTGGTGAGTGAGTGTTACAGGCGCTGTGGATGTTGTGCAATGTGAGTGGTTCCTTGCAGACGAAGCTCCGGTCCTCTCCAGCACACCCAATCCTGCCGCTGCACCCAGCAACGCTCTTCTCTGGAATTATCTTCAATGTATGGAATCGCTGCATTACACTGTATGCACATGCAGAAAAGTCAGATGCCTCTGCAGACAACGTACAACGCGCCGTGCATGCTTTGGTCGTTGGCCTTTATCTGAGAGAAAAACCAAGCATCAAGAATATTGGGCAAGTCAGTAAGCCATCTATGCCAACACCGCCCGACTTGCTGAGAGCTTCAGCTTGGGACCGGACGGGAAGTTACACGCACACACGGTCCCCACAGACCCTGCTGAAGGGATGGTTTGACTGACCTCAGGACGAGGGCTGACCGGAATGATGGAGGATTATCGAGCTCCTACGCTCCGGGACCCCGCCCGAGTTGCGATATCCTGGCTGGGGTAAGGGTGGATGTGCGCGCGCAAAAGGTACTCACAGCTAAGTAGCGGTACGAGGCAAAATCGTATGACGGTACCAGGCGTCATGCATGCGTTCAAGTACCCGCTCAGACTAAGACTTGTCGCGAACTTGCAGTGCTCTTGTTGTCTACCTGACTGCTCATGGTAGGTTGCTCTCGGGTGTTCTCTTCCCAGGTAAATCCGGGGGCGAAGCCAGTTAAAAAATTAAACATAATTAAATAAAATAATTAAAAATTAAAAATAATACATACACCCGTGAAATTGTTGGTTGCTCTGCCCAACATGGGCGGCGGCTTGCATAGCATCACAAAGGTAGACCCTCGCTTGGTGTCTTGGTATCGATGGAGCAGTTGTGTACCTACCTAGTAATAGACCTTGGCCGTTCTACTTTCACATCGAGCATGAAACAAGAAACAAGAAGGTGCTGCCAAATACAGTAAGTGTGGCTAGGATGTTGGTGGCAAGCCGAAATGTAGTTGTTTAAGATGCTGCGAAGCCCTGTTCGAGTCAACAGTACCAGCGAACCACGAATGGCAGTACCACAAACGAGCCGTTTATGCGCATGTCATGTTTGTCGAGGCTCTTAGACCTCACCGTGAAATCGTTGACGAAGTAGATGGGGTCTGCGAAGCAAAGCGCCAACTGCGAGAGATCGCCGTACTAGATAGGTCCCTTAGCACAGTCTAGCTCCTGCAATAGCTTCGCGGTCATCGTCAGCGAATCGTAGTCAGCCGTGGCACGATTCCGGCATCTTGCATATATGGTGCATTTTTCGCTCGAGGTGGTCGACGGAACCGAAACTCAACCCAGGATGGAGGAAAGGGAAGGTAATCAATTTTTGTTTCGGACAGTGTGATATACTCCAAAGATTTGTGCCACGTCCATACAGGGGTCTTGGTGGTGAGGGTGATTGTCCCCTGGATTCTCTTACTCCTAGAAGGGTGGCTTCGTTTCTCCACTAGCTTTCTGCTTGTGGTGGTTTCTGCTTGTGGTGGCTTTGGCGACGGTGATACTCGGCGTCTACAATGTTTGACTTGAGCAACATGGGAATGAGAACCAGGCCGGGCGGCGCTGAGGAGCCCCCATCCGTGACGAGAGATGAATGTGATGAGGTGATATGATGTATAACAAGGCAGGTAAAGTACCCTTAGTTGAGGAGCTGGAAGACCCTCCGGAGAGCACAGAGCAAATCTCCGCAGTAGAGAAAAGGGAGTCGAAACAGAAACACCAAGAACCAGACCTTGTTCATGCGGCGCGAAACATGAGAAACCCGCTGGGCCTCGTCTACTGGTTGGCTTCCTCACGTGAAGGAATTGCGAACAGTCGCACTCGGCTCAATGTTCTCCATTTGCACTGTTCCAACTCCGTGACTTACACCACCCCTTGCCTGGGGATGGCCTTAAGTGGATGCTACCATGCCTCTCTGTCTCAATGTCTACGGCTTACATGGTATATTCCTGGTGGGATCAACTCCATGTCAGACGCTTCCCCATACGGACGGACGAACAGAAGTAGGCACCATGCCTTGGGCTATGCAAGACTGCATGTAACGCACAGAAAATGTCTGGTCTTCTACTACTCCAAGTCTTCCACCACGGTACGGAGCTCGAGATGAGTATTGCTCAGAGAATAGTATGGAGGCTAGACTAGGGAGTCCTTCGCTAGAGCTATCAAACAGAAACTGAGTTTTGACATGACGAAATTGACGGTATGTAGAGAGCTACTTTATTGCCGTGTCTACCGGGAACATAGCTGGCATCATATAAACCCCGTGTGAATGTAGGAAGGTGACCTGGCAGGGAGACGAGGGAGAGCAAAGACCCCCTTCCATGCTGGACTGAGATGGTGCGTGTGTGCACAGCTCAACACCTTTTGCCGAGCACAGCATCATCTGCTTGTACACAGACACTGACAAAGCGCGCAGGCCAGGCGTGGCAGAAATGGAGGGTGCGTGTATCGGCCGGTCGAGTGCTCGAGGTTGGGGGGACTTCGGGAGTAGCTGGAAGCAAACAGGGAGGCTGGAGGCTGGAGGCTGTTTCTAGGGGGCCGAGATCAGAGAGGATTGACGGGAGCAAAGGCAGGCCGCCGCGGGCTCCAATGGCAGCGCTGATTTGCGGTATGTACACAGTGCGCATAGAAACCTTCGAGGCGGGATACAAGGCGGTTGTACTCTACATCCGCGACCGGGCTCACCCACGGCATGTACCTGTACAGTACCGCACAAGAATAGCAGCATCCTCGCCCACCAGCACCAGCCGCTAGCCTCAAGTGAGGAGTGGTCGGGTACAGTGCCGCGGTACTGTACCACGCGTTGGAGCCTCAGCTGGTACTTCCCACTGATGCTAGCCCCAGGCGCAATCACCTTGGATCCCCCCTCACCCCCAGCACCCACGCGCCTACCTGCTTGCCTGCCTAGGACTAGACGGGGAGTGCACGCGTGCGCACACCCATTTCCCTCCCCCCTTTTGTGTGTGTTGATTATTTAGTTTGGTTCAAGCTGGGCGTGAGGTAGCAGGAGAGGAGGGGGGAAGGTAATGTACTGGATACTCGGGGGAGGTAGCGAGTCGAGCATAAACGCAATGCCAGTGGCTGATGTGCACTGCAGAACTTGTACCCAGTACATTGGCCATGGTCGCAGAATTGATGGAGGGGAATCCCTCTCGCCTAATCAGCAGGCAGGAAGCTCCCAGTGCTCCAGCGCAAGGTGTTTGGCAGGCAGGCCCGCGTCTGGGCTCCGCGCAGCCACGGTCAATCACTCCCCCATAGTAAAAAGGCTGCTTGGCCCTCCGCCCACCCAAAGTCCTCTGCTCTCTTTTCCTCCCATACAATTTCTCCCACCAAAATCCTCCCATACAAACCGCACACTCGCGACACAACACGCTTCCTCTGGTAAGTACTTAGCATTCGCTGCGCATCACCACCGACAACAAGTCCCCCTGTTACTGCCACCAAGCCGTTCTGCAGCCTCACTGGCGTCGACGAGCAGCTTTTCCCTTGACTTCAGCAACTTTTTCAACTGTTTCAGAGCTTTTTTGCATCGTCTTGCACTTGAGTTGTTTGGAGCAGCTTCTTATTCCGTCTTCCTCCTTGATCATCACCTCGCGCGTCTATTGGGTCCATCAGCAGCTTCAGCGAAACTAACACGCTCGCGCGCAGTTCTCAGCAGAAGCTCAACAATCATCTTAACACGGTTTTCAAACGCGTTCTAGGTAAGCTCACCTCGTCCTTCAGTTGCATTTGAGCTTCGCGCCTTGGTTTTGCCTCTGCACTTTGCGCAATTCCTTTTTGCGCCTCACTTGTCTCTTTCACCTCCTTGTCAGACTTACACCAGCCCACACGCCTTGTATGCTGTTGTCGCTTCAACGTCCCTCGATCTCATTCCCCCAAATGCTCTTTCGCTCTTGAACTCATGCAGCTCGACTCATCATCTCATCGGTCTGAGCGCTAATTGATTTTTTTTATAGCACCATCATTCAAAATGCCTAAGGCTGCTGCCAGCAAGCGTGGTGGTAAGGTTGAGAAGAAGCGCGCCAAGAAGGGTATGTGCTCTGACGTCGCATCACAAGGTGCTGACTTGTTGAATTGACGCATGCTGACCTGCTGCCAGACCCCAACGCTCCTAAGCGCGGTCTGTCTGCCTACATGTTCTTCGCCAACGAGCAGCGCGAGAACGTTCGCGAGGAGAACCCCGGCATTTCGTTCGGCCAGGTTGGCAAGATCCTGGGTGAGCGCTGGAAGGCCCTCAACGACAAGCAGCGTGGTCCCTATGAGGCCAAGGCTGCCGCCGACAAGAAGCGCTACGAGGATGAGAAGCAGGCCTACAACGTAAGTTGAGCTCCATTTCGTCTCACCGCTTGGTCGCACAGACTCACAGGACTCACCAAAGTCATAGGCTGAGGCGGAAGAGGACGAGTCTTCCTAGAGGGCTTGACTTGACCTGATTTCACTCACGGGCCGTAGCCATGCGGCCTCCGCCGTTTCCTTTTTTTATGTTTTACACGGGGCGGGGCGGGGCGGGGCG
The DNA here is from genome assembly GCA_000732775.1 of Stachybotrys chlorohalonatus IBT 40285. Lineage (NCBI taxonomy): Eukaryota > Fungi > Ascomycota > Sordariomycetes > Hypocreales > Stachybotryaceae > Stachybotrys > Stachybotrys chlorohalonatus. The sequence continues at coordinate 100,065 of KL660440.1, read as the reverse complement.
GTATTGTATGATGGCAAGGGCCTGGATGCGTGCTTTTGCTTTTGAGTCGGTGATATTCACGAAGACACAGACCAGGCGACACCGTACTGGTGATGCTGCTGGTAATTAGTACCGCGGCGTGCCTCGCCATGGGTCGCAACCCATAGTCCATGATTAGGGCACATGACAATGAACACGGATATGTACGAATATATGGAAGCCAGACCAAGCCGTTACCGGCCGCCAAATGCCCATTATCTTCGTACAATGCCTTTGCCTAAAGAACCCCAGCTGGTGCGACTTCGACAGGTGTGTGTTGAAAGCAAACTCGTTGCCCCTCCAAGTAGACCTGCTCGGATCATTGTGTCGAACCATAGACCGTCCCACACGCCGATGGAGGGGGCATTTCGATGTCTCGCAGCACACTGCAGAACGTGAGATATCTCTGGGCCACCCCTACAGTTTCTCAAAGTGTAGCGAGGTCGATGTATCTTCAAGCCAATCAGCCTGAAGGAGGGTAACAAAGTCGATTGCCTTCCCCCACCCCAAACATCTCGATCGAAATATAGTGTAGTAAGGTCGACGCCTACATCCTGATCCAGACGTAGCGCCCTGGTACATGTCCAACTGCTCTTGGCCAATATGCGAGATAGATGTTGCCAAGATGAGCACAGTTCAGCGCCTTGCCTCGCACACTGAGCCGTTGGCTACCTGCCCAATCCTAGGGCTGATCTGGGATGGATGGACAGGTCGGTAGGTACTCAGCCCTAGCCGTGGCATCCCGGTTGGTTTAGGCAGTCGCGCTCATCAGGCTGTGCGGCTCTTTCCTACTTACCTATATTCAGGCAACCCCTCTCCAACGTTACGACTTGAGCCTTTCGTGCCATTTTACCTCTTTCAATACTTTCGTCAATATCAGGACGGTACGTGTATCTGCCGCCGTCAATATGCGACCATCATCGGGCAGTCTACCGTCTACAGCCGTTGGGGATCTAATCAGTCGATCATGTGGCGGCACCATTGTGGACTGATATTGAATCTCACCGTTTGTCCTCCGACCATCGTATCTCTTCAAAGCCTTCCTCGTCTCCGTCAGCAACATTCCGAGGCTAAGTGCCACCTCGGTATCGAATGACAGTATGGACGGCGTACCAGAGAACGACGAAATAGACATTGCTTCGTCTCGTACTCCTACACCAATTTCACTCTTATTTGTGTAACGGGAACTACTTCGTCGCAACACCCTATCAAGCGGCAATGATGGGGAAACAGGCGCGAGAATCTCCCGAATTCTGAAGGCGCAACGAACCGCAAGCCCTCGCTCCGGACAACCGGCCCAAAACGAGGGACTCGGTTGCCTGGCTGCATATGCAACGCTCATGCACGTCCGGCCTAGTACGGCCTCTAGTTGGACGGGACCAGCATCGAACCTCGCAATCTGGTTGGCGTCATGTTCCCCCATCGGATGGAATTTTTGACTATCGTGGCACCCCTTGGCAAGAGCGAAGCCCAGATGTTCCATGCGGCCCGTTAATCTGACCTTTAACCGATAGACACGCACACACGCACACACGCACACACGCACACACGCACACATGCACACACACACACGCACACACGCACACACATTCGCACAGCGAATAAGGGCTTGCTGATGAGAGTGGCACTCATTAGGAATCTGCACTTGTCTGCACTTGCCTGCGGTCAAGTTCGCAATACGAGTGTGCATGTGGCATCTGACGCTCCCGCTCGTCCCGATTTTTTTTAATTGCTCGCTACGGTGAAGCAGAGTTCCCGCCACTGATTGCAGGTGGGAGACTGAGAAGCATAGAAACAGGTTGGTGGACGTGGAGATGCAGCCTGCATATATGCATGCAGCAGTTGACTGGGTATCGCCGCCGTCGATGCCCAACGGGTGGGACACGTCTATTGCGATATGAGGCTCTTGTCTCTCTTGCCATCGCATGTCTCAGCGACGTAATCTGTGTTGATGAATAAAGGCCCTGGTCGCTTCTCATAAGCGTATATCGCTTCTTTTCTTCCCCGGATTCCTCCCCCGCCTAGCACTTCACCTGTCCTCACATCACAATCTTACATCTCCACTATGTGTTGTTGTTCGTGACCGGTCAACGTTGAGGAGCACTTTCATCAAACCTAGACGAAGGAGACCTCCAACCGGACTTGTGCTGTCTTACCTTGATCAAGGGCGTCGACCCTTCCACGTCACTGGCCTTCGTCATATCCGTGCGACTCCTGTGGTCCTTATTTATACTCGAACAATACCAACCCCGGTGCCTGCCACCGATTGAATCGTTGAGCACTGCTCTCGACATCTTGACACCCTACAATGATTTCGTAGACCCAGAAGCAATCTTGCCTTGAACGAAAATGGAATTCGCTATCGTCGAGGTCGAAAAGACCGCCCCAGTCGAGGTTCACCTCCTCAAGGGCTGCTGCTTGGAAGCAGAGCGTGCCGATATTGTATGGTTTCGGCTCGAAGGCCTCAAGGCCGCCCTCAACGAACAGGGCCATCCTCATCTCGACGCTACCATCGAAGAGATTCGAAAAGTTAGCAATCTCCTGCGCGAGCTCGCCGACCTGTCCCAGGTCCACCAGGACCGAGTGCCTGTGACCCTGGACCACCTCAACATTGTTCTGCCTTGTCTCTCGCGCTCCCTGCGGGACATCACATCCCACTACGAGGACAAGAAACTTACCAAGCAGAACAGGTGGCGCAAGATGTATCATCAAATGACGAACGAAATAGGCGGCATACCTCTGCCCCAACGATTCGTCCTGTACAACCAGTTCTTGACGCTGCTACGAGACTTGCTCGCTCGGTTTGCTACCTCTCCATCATATCTTGTTCCTCGTCCATGCTAATTGGTCATAGATCTCCAAACTTTGACCTCAACGCCTCGGAGAGGCTTCGCAACCAGATTCTTGACCTAAGGAAGGCCAGGGGCATACGTACGTTTGCATAGGATTTCGTGAAGATCTTTCCCCTGACAAATAACAGCACCTCCTCCAGTTCAAGTCGGGCCTCTTGTTCGTTATGACGCCTTGCCATCGACTGACTTTGGGCCGGTGAGTATCCCCGTCGGCATGCACGACATTCTGCTAAACGCAGTCGCGCAGGCTGTACACTGGGCAGAGCACATTTTTTCTCTGCCCTTGCCCTCCCGAACCGGCTTCAAGAGCCAGCACACGTAGGCCCACCGTTTTCCCCCTTCGAATGCCTTTGGTTAACCGGCAATAGGTCCAAATCTTTGGGACCACACCGTCCTTGGGGTCACCTAAATACTCCACCTGGCTCCAAGGTCCTGTTTCGTCGGTATGTCCATTATGCCCCCACAGACCGTAGGTCGCAGCTAGTCTGATGTCTTGATACAGTTCTTTTAACGAGGACAAGATCGCCTTGATCGTGTACCTTGACGGGCGTGACCAATGCCCTTACTTCCTCCTCAGAACCTTCCACATGGGCGGACCCTGGTACTCACGATATGGTGCTCACGAACTCGTTATTGAACGTGATCACTGTTCCCTCCGGTTCAAGCGTTGGAGTAAGACGGAGGGCTGTTCCAAGCTCTGGGCCATCCTTCACTTCATGACCTGGGAAGGTACGTTTACATTGGGCGTTCGAGGCCCTGACTACTTTGACTTACCCCTGCTAAATGGTTATTTGCAGAAATGGTATTGATGTATTGCACATTTATCTCTCTCAAGGCTATTAACCCATTGACTGTCAACATTGGCCCCGAAGAGTATCATCTACGGGGCGAAAAGCGGCTCTTCCAAGCGTAAGCACTCTTTCCAAAGCCCGCAACCCAATCCTCGAGAGCTAAAAGAGCAAACAGCACCATCATCGACGATGGCTTCAAACACTCCCTTATCGTCTACCAGGATCGGTACACTAACGGCTTTCGACTTCACGCCGCGATTTGGGGTGGAGAGTTCCGCCGAAGTCCCGTTTGGACTGCTTTCGGTTTGTCTCTATCCACAAACCACATGTGTTTGATGTCTTTATCTGACAAGCCTTAGTGACACACCAATCCGCCTCGCCGACATGGCTCAAACGTGTCTCACGCCATAAGATACGCTTGGCGGACATACAGCTCTACGTCTTCTGCCAAAAGTATCAGCAGCAGAATCAACGTCGTGGCTCAGCGGGCGCCTTTGAGATTCATTTCGCCAGCGAAGAAGGTACCGCCATCCGCAGTTCTATATCGTGACGTGTTGTCTTCGGGTCCTAACACATATACTCTACAGCCTCTTATCGCTTCAAGGACGTCTTCCATCCGCCGTCGGACGACGAATCCCCAAGCTCTCCCAGCGAAAGGTCCTGACTGATTATCGACGGATTGTTATTCCCCAACTACTTTTCCTGCTTTCCTATCTTTTCCTTTTTCCTTTTTTTTTCCCCTTAAATGAACGTCCATCTCTTTCAACAACTGTATGCGTTGCTCCTCGACGTGATTAGCGAGGAGTTTATCAGGGAAGAATGGAACCTTTAACGAATTGACGATTTTCATGAGTTGATGAATTTTTTTGTTTCTTAGTTGTATCAAAACCATAGCCCAGCTCAGATTGCAAGATACCCCCAATTCCATAACACTATAATGCACCCTCTCGTTTCATGAATTTCAATTTTGCTGCTAGGCGAGTCACCAGATTGATGTGGCGGAGTGACGGACAGCTATGACTATTACTACTTCATGTAGCACGGAAAGGATGGCGAGAAGCGTATCCTATAGAGGCCCAAAAGCGATGCCTCGGTTGAGTAGCTCCTTTAGGTAGTTCCGTAGCAGCGAATCGAGTTCTACTTCATTTCTATCCAATGACAGCGTGCTCAACGTGCTAATCTGCATTCAAAGTACACGACAAGGCAATCTTTTCATTAATTATTTGGGATATTGATCAGCTCATGTTCTTCTTCAGCAGAAACACACTGAAACCTGTCTGCTACTACTGTCCGTTTAGGTCTTGACATCGGGCTCGTCGCGGCCGACATGCTCCTTAAATTTCAGGAGACCCGTGGCGAACTTGACCTCGGCCGCGAGGAAGTCCTGGGCATCCATATCATACGTCGATGGGTCGTCGGAGTGTTGCTCAATATACAAGCGGATGGTGGCGCCCGAGGAGCCGGTTCCCGACAGCCGAACAACGATGCGGCTGCCTGACGAGAAGCCGGCATACAGACCTTGCTTGGAAGAGACGGAGCCATCCAGATCCGTGTACGAGAAGTTCCCTGCCTTGGTGACGGTGCGGCCTATGTCAGTTAGTAAATGCTGAGTTGAGATAGGTCTGGCTTTCGCGCCTACCTTCGATTTCACTTCCGACAAAGTCGGGCTTGTTGACAAGAGCCTCGAGCTCGCCAACAACTTTGTTTGCGCCCTCCGAATCGACATTCTCGTAGTCGTAGCGGGTGAAGAACGTACGGCCATACTGCTTCCAGAAGTCCTTCTGGATCTCCTTGATGGATGGAGTGACGCCAGGGTTCTTGACACCAATACCGGCAATGATGTTCAGCCAGGCGACAATAGCCCACAGACCGTCCTTCTCTCGGATATGGTCGCTTCCCGTGCCGAAGCTCTCTTCGCCGCAGATGGACAGCTTCTTGGCGTCAAAGAGGGCGCAGAAGAACTTCCAGCCGGTGGGCACCTCATAGACATCGAGGCCTTGGGCCTTGGCGACCAGGTCGACGGCACCAGAAGTAGGCATAGAGCGAGCCAGTCCGTTGACACCGTTCCTCTGAAAGTAGGGGATGAGCTGGGCGTGGTGCGCAATGATGGCAAGGGAATCACCCGGAGACACAAAGGCGTTGGCCCCGTAGATCATGTTGCGGTCGCCGTCGCCATCGGAGGCAGCACCAAAGGGGATCTTGTTTTTGTCAACGACCTCGACGAGCGAGTGGGCATAGGTGAGGTTGGGATCGGGATGGCCGCCGTTGAAGTCGGGGCTGGGGTCGCAGTTTTGGCAGGCGCCGCTGAGGCCGAGTTCTTGCTCGAAGATGGCCTTGCCGTAGGGACCAGTAACGCCGTGGAGGCCATCGAAGAGGACCTTGAAGTCAGGGTGGGAGGTGAAGAACTTCTTGATGACGTCGAAGTCAAAGATGTCCTTGAGCATAGCAACGTAGTCGGTGGTGCTGTCGATGACCTCGACCTCGAGGGAGCCGTAGGTGGAGGTGCCGATCTTGGAGATATCGACATCTGGGATATCGGCAATCTTGTAGGACTTCAGGGTCTTGGAGTACTCGTAGATCTTGTTGGTAACCGACTCGGGTGCGGGGCCGCCATTGGCCAGGTTGTACTTGATGCCGAAGTCATTCTCGGGACCTGGTGGACCACGATGTTAGCATGTATTCGTTCTATCACATGAACTTGTGGAGGGATGGGATGGCTCTCGCTTACCGCCGGGGTTGTGGCTAGCCGTTAGAAGAATGCCTCCAGTAGCTTTGCGCAGGCGGATAACGTGGCTGGCGGCGGGGGTGGAGAGGATGCCGTCCTGACCGATGAGAAGCTTCTTGACGCCGTAGGCAGCTCCGATCTTGGCGATCAATTGGATGACCTCGGGGTTCCAGTAGCGGCCATCACCACCGATGACGAGGAACGAGCCTATGTGTAGGGAGTGCCGTCAGTACGGGGCTCGATCAGGATCTCGGCGTAGCATACCTTCCACTCCTTCAGGAATCGATAGGAGGATGCTGGTAACAAAGGACTCGCTGTAATGGGGCTTCTGGAAGACGGTGACCTTCTTGCGAAGGCCGGAACTAGAGCGATTAGGAAGTTCATCAGCGCAAAGTTCGAGGTTGGCGGCCCCAAGGTGTAAGGTGGGGGTTGGGATGGATAGCTTCAGCAACGTACGTTCCGGGCTTCTGGTCCTGGAAGGGCTCGAACTCGACGGTTTTGACGGACATGATGCGGGACCTTGGGCAAGACAAGACAATGGGTATAACAGGTGGGGTTTGAAGAAGAAGAAGAGATGGATATAGGAGGGGGGATGAGGTTTTTGCAAGAAGCTCTGGAGGGGAGGGGAAGCTGTTGCTGCGACCTTGCAGGAGCTCTCTAAGTCTTAGCCTATGACCTCAGCCCGTCCGCGGGGCAACATCCATTGCTACCTACCTACCTACCGTTACATCCACCACTGGAGCCGTTGCGCCACTATTGCTCCATAGGTAATTAGCTTCCTTTGCCGCCCTCTGGACCCATTGGGCTGTTGCTGCGATGACGGGATTGAGGCAACATGTGATATCAGCTTGCAATAGTTCAATTCACCAGGGCAAGGGGTAGCGATTGTCGGCCGTGTCCAATATTATTGAATCAATACAGCTGAAAGAATTGGACGGTGGCTTTTCTCATCTCCTCAGTCGTGCCCCCGATCAAACCCCAGTGGGGGTATCTGTCCTCGTCAATGCCGTTCCTGATACCATCTTGATCGCTGCACAGGCTCATTGAGGCATAGCCCAAGCTTCTTGTCTCGTCGTGCTCTATTAAGCGCTGAGACACTCCAAGAAGCATTGTCCACTTGTCAACGTATATGCTAGCTGCCCGCCCAAAGAATCCACTCGTGCAAACAACTACATGCCGTGACGCAAAAATGCTACTATTTACCATTTAAGGCGGGGTCGTTCAAAGAGAAGGGGGTCCAGGATCAAGGATTGCCAATCATGTGGCTGGACGCCTCCATCGTGGGTTTCTGGATCTGGCGATGCAGCTTCCAGCCCTCTGAAGCTTCCTCTCTACCGAGATGCTGTGGCATTTTCAAACGTGAGGCTGAATATCTTGTCCCTGTAGTACCTCGCCTCTTCAATGCTCTCCAGAATGTCATCTCGAGCTTTGTGCGTCCCCTTCTTGTTGGGCACGCGCTTGACAATCTTCGCGGCTCCCCACCGTCGCGCCGCCTCTTTGATGGACGACACGTCCAGGAGACGGTAGTGCAGGTGGTCCGTCACCTTGGCGTAGGGCCCTTGCCTGAGGAATGCCCGGTCCGCGTGGATGCTGTTGCCGGCAAGAAGCGCCTTGCGCTGCTCGGGGATGAACCTGGTCACGTACTCGTAGAGGCCGTTTGCAGCCTCCTCGGGCGTCGTTGTCGATGCCAGGACTGCTTCCGTGAGGCCTGAGCCAGCGTGCGTCTTGGTGCACCACTCGTCCATTTGGTCTAGCCGTGATTTGGGCCAGTGTACTACGGCGTGGAAACCCTCCTCGTCCAGGAGTTCTAGATTACCCGTGGTCAGGATACAGTAAATCTCGAGGATCTCTTCTGTATCTGGATTGAGACCCGTCATCTACATGTAGCCATCCGTTTTGCATTAGTGAACATTGGAAGCATAAGAGTCATTTCAACGTACCTCGCAGTCGATCCAGACAAGGGGATCGTCGGTCGCCGTTTTCCTCACTGGCTCCGCCATCTTCAGAATTGATGCTGTTCAAATGAACCCAATACGTGCTCCAAGGCTCAAGAACCCCCACAGTAGATCTCGATTCAGCTATAAAATGTACTTGTAGCGCGATATGGCAGCAGTGAAAATATGGTGTTTCTGATTTGAATAGGTACATATGCATGTAGGCTGCGTCCAACCCGCGCTCAATGACGGCGGTAAGCCCAGGCGCTAAGTCAAAGTGCACACTCAGGCTGGCTCCGGGTGTGCAATCACTGGAATCTTATTCGCTACAGCGGAGAGCCACCTGCAATGCGAGCCCCAGGAAGCGGAAGGTGGGGGCTTTCCGTTGGGCAGCTACCTCAACAACTGCAACGTGAATCAACAAGCAGTGTGTCTGCCCGTTCTTTTCCATCATCATAATTGGCCAGTCCAGCTCTTGTTCTACCTCCTTCAAAGCAAGGATGCTTTCTAATCGAGTGCGGGGGTGATTCAAGTGCCGCTTCATCTACTCAACAGCCGTCCGTCAGCTCTCCACGTCGACCTTTCCATCCTTCTTTCAATTGCTTCCAGCAATGGCCCCTCACCCTACCACAGACACCGCCGCTGCAGTCCAGCCGCCATCACACAGCCCACCCAGATTCATCATAATCGGGGCCGGCTCTCGCGGTCAAAAGTACGCCGAAGCCATCAACGTCGTCGGTTGCGGTGTTGTCGCATCTGTGGCGGATCCCGAGAAGCACAAGCGCGAAGCCGTCGGTGGAAAATATATCTGGGTAGACCAAGCCGGCCCCTGCGAAGGCCAGAGTTTCACCGACTGGAAGGACTTCCTCAGCTACGAGCACAAGCGTCGAGAGAGGGTTGCCGCTGGTGAGCTCCATGTCCCACCAGGTGTCGACGGGGCTTTCATCTGCGTCCTGGACGAGCTGCACCGCGATGTCTTGCTTGGTCTTGCCCCATTGGGCCTACATATCATGTGCGAGAAGCCAATGGCTTGCTCACTGCAGGATTGCCTGAGCATGTACAAGGCTCTGCTACCGAGGCAGCAGTCCAATGTATTCTCCGTCGGCCATGTTCTGCGGTATAGTCCCCATAACATCATGCTACGGAAATTGCTGGTTGAGGACCGTGTCATTGGGGATATTCACAGCGTTGTTCACACAGAGCCCGTGGGTTGGTGGCACTTTACTCATTCATATGTCAGGGGTAACTGGCGAGATGAGAACAGGACGGGTCCGTCACTTTTAACCAAGAGCTGTCATGACATTGATCTCCTACTTTGGCTCCTATGCTCGCCAGCAAAGGCTGGTCAGGGCGAGCCTCATCTTCCAGATACTGTGTCTTCTACCGGTGGCTTGCAGCTCTTCAGAAAGAGTCGGAAACCCCGCGCCGCCGGCTCCGCTACCAACTGCATGCGGTGCCCCTTGGGCGACTCGGGCTGTAAGTTTTCAGCCAAGAATATATATCTGGGATCTGATCTGCAAGGGCTTGGGACTGGGAACACGAAATGGCCGGTCAATGTGGTGGTAACCGACATCGAAGACTATCCCACAGAAGAAGAGAAGCGCGCTGCTCTTGTCAAGGCCCTCGAAAAGGATTACGACCAGAATACAGTGTCATCTGAGGTCAGCGCTGCCAACTGGTTTGGCCGGTGCGTCTTTGAGGCCGACAACAACGTGTGCGACGACCAATTCGTCAACATTACTTGGCCTGAGACAGCAACAATGCCAGCCAAGCAAGCTACTTTTCACATGGTTGGGCCCACGACCAAGATCTGTCAACGCCATTCCCACTTCTACGGCGCGGACGGTGAGATCTACGCCGACTCAACCCAGATTGTAGTCAATGACTTCAACACCGGTCGGACCACGACCCACAATCCGCGCGTCGAAGACCTCGGCCATGGTGGAGGCGATCTGGGTCTTGCCCGTCAGTTTGTCAAGGCCTGCGACATGGTGAAGAACTATGGCTGGAGTGCTGGTAAAGCCCAGAACGAATTTATCGGCTGCACACTCGAGGAGATTACCAGAAGCCACGCCATGGTTTTTGCAGCGGAGGAAGCGAGGCGAGAAAAGAAGGTTGTGGACTGGGCCGGTTGGTGGCAGAATGCCGTTTCCTATCAGCTACAGAAGAGCTAGGCCCGCCTTCTGTTTCCCAACAGCACGCCGCACCCAAGAACATGGTTCTCGATAAGTGAACAAGTCGTGTTTGCTTTCCATGGCAGGCACGTGCTATTCTGTTGAAGCTGCGAGCCACGTGCTCAGTCCAGAAGGTCTGGACTGTGCGCCGCCCAAGTTGGCAGTTGTTTGATCGGCTATGGCTGATGACTCGGGGCGGGTCAGGGATGTCCCATGGCCGGAGACGTGTTTTATGTTTGGGCAGGTCGGCCTTTCCTTCGACGCACGAAGAAGACTGCTACTCCTACCAGGACTACACCAGCGACGCCGCCAACAACTCCACCGACGATGGCTCCGGTGTTTGCCGACGAGCCCGAGTCGGAGTCGGAGTTGTCCCTAGAGCCGTCGTTGCCCTCCTCGTTCGTGATTTGGCCTGTTGTTGAGGCGTGTGAGCGGGTTTGCGACGGCACGGGATCATAGTCCAAAAGGATGCCCGAGCCACTTCTCGTAGCGCATTCAAACAGTGTCAGCGTCTCGGCAGGCTCTGCACTGGTTCCAGCCGTCGAAAGCAGCCAGGTATAGCACGCAGGTGTTGCAACATCAGAGCTTGAAGCTTGTCAGTTGCCAATTCTCACCAAGCGCAAGTCTTTCTTGCTACAGAATATCGATCTTACCAGCAAAGCGTGTGGAAGTCGCTGAGACTGTTGCAGGAACCAGCCGACGACGACTGGTAGCCGATGCATGCCGTCTTGATGGCACTGCAGGGCTCATCCGGTGCACAGCATCCGATGTGACCGGATTGTTGCGTGCAGGTTTCACCATCGGTGAGGCATGTAAAGGAAGCTAGATATTTGCCAAGTCAGCGACTTTGGCGGCCATCAGGCCAACGGACAAGACGTTACAGGGCATCACCGGCCGTGAACTGCTCGGCAGTCAGGAATCACTCACCTCCGTCAGTGAAAACGAAGCCACAGGTCTCGGGGTCCATTGTGTATTCATCAACGCGCGGCACCAGCATCCGACCCATCGAAGGTCTAGGCCCCGCGGTAGGTTGGGGCCTCCAACCTATATCGATCTGCTCCTCGCGCACCTCTGCTGGACTGGTCTGTCGCGGTGTCCATGATGATTCGGCGCCCGGCTTGGGAAGTGGAGGTTTTAGCCAGGCGGCGGCTGGTGTACCAAGTAATAAGAGTATGGTTGGAACAATCATATCGGCGAGCTCTAAATCCCCACGGCTTTCTGGCGAGACAGAGGGCGCTGACAGATGCAAGTGGCGAACGGCGCAGCCGATATGAGGAACAACGGACAGCAGTGTTTTGGGTGTCACAAATTTTGCCTGCCTTGGTCACCGTAACTAAATATTCTCAACCTCGGTGTTGGCACGCTCCGCGACTTTTGTAGGACACATCGTGTCATTATGCGGACAAGGGCTACTGAAGTAATGTAAATTGAAGGATCTCTAGGGCAGTCCCTCCAGCACCGGGTATCGCCTGATTCCACAAGAGAGCCCTGGCACAGGTGAGCTGAAGAGCCTAGGCTAATCTAAGACGGCCTGGTTACGCTCGTGAACTTAACGAGCCTTGGAGCTATGCACAGACTGCGGTCCGAAAGGGCGCATCCGGTTTCTATTTTTGGGATCAGATGCCCTTGCAGGCTTACAGGAACCCTGGGCTATTTAGTCATTAGCGCAAGCGAGTCATTTCTCCAGGCCATTCAATGTTCTTTTGGCGCAGGAAACGAGGTGCAAAGGAACAGGCTTGCCAGGGATGCAACCATGGTAGACTCAACCAAATAGTAGAGGAGCACAAGCAAGTTCTAAGAAAGCAAGGGCACTTCGGTGTGTTCCTCTGTCTGCTTCGTCTTGCATGACAGTGTGAGTGAGATTCATCCGCCTCAAGAAAGACGACGTGCCCAACACTCACGTAGTGCGCAGCGTCCCGATCCTACGATTCACGCTCGCTTACATAGTAGTACGTTGAGGATTCTCGCCTTGGGGGGGCTTGAGCCGTTCTAGAACGTCGCTTGTCCCTTTCTTAGTCTTGGTTCCTTGCCGTTGATGCCGTCCGTTGTGCATGGCTTGGGAACAGGGTCTCCCATTATGTTGTATGGTATAGGCCATTGTTTTTACTTGATGCACATGTTCCTGTTTGCGCCTTTCGTCAACCTAGATCTCCGTGTTCTTGGCATTTGACATGCGATTAGTCGGCATCATCAAGGAACGGCCAGACCAAGAACGCTGTGTATCGTGTCACGCCTTGATTTAGATCTGGAACCTGAGCATATTATCCTTGTAGCCTTCGACTTTGATGTACTTGAGATCGATCTTATCTATTCACGTAAAGCACCATCTGAGGTCTGCGCTTTGCCTCCAGCATGTTTTGTAGCAGCGAGACTATTTCCAACCACCAGTTTGTGGTTGTGGAATCACAAAGAACCTGCATGAGTCGCCACAAGGTTGGCCGTGAGGTACTCATATACAAGCCAGTAAGAAATGTGCCGGCCATAGAAGCAAGCAGAATTGCAGGACTCTCCCTGGGATGGCCTCGCCTCGAATACATAGCCGCTGATGTTGGCTGTTTGGGAAGCTCGCGTAGTCCCGGGTAAGCTGATGCAGGTTGGCAGCGATGCTCCAAGCTGGGCTGACCTATAATTCCCTCTCATTGGCCAATTCTGATTACATAACACTGCCAATCTGCACCAACGACCTCACCTCTTGCCGGCTTGAATGCGCAGCTTCACCCAGCATCACCACCAGACCCTCCGCTGCCAGCCCTGCTACCATGTTCGCCGCACGACAACGGGCAGGCTGCGTAGCCCGCCAGCTCCAGCGAACAGCCCGATCCTACGCCTCCGAGTCTCACGGCCACCACCCGCCCGCCGGCCCCGTCAACGAGTCCTTTGGCGTACGCAGTCCCTGCCCTCCGAAGGCCCACTGAGCGACGGCAGTGCTAACCACGGCTTGCAGACCGGATCACTCATCACCGTCGGGACTTTTTTCAGCTGCGTCCTCCTCTACCAGTTCGTCCCCGCCGAGGGCGAGGCCTCCTTCGTCAGCAACCTCCTCAGCAAATACCAGTCGAGGAGCGAGCACTGGGCCGAGATCAACGCGCTGCACACCAAGGCCCAGGAGCAGGCTGGCTTCGACCGTAACCTGTTCGAAAACGCCTCGAACAAGCACCGATTTGTCGATGTTGCATACCCCGAGTACGTCACAGGGCCTCGCAAACTACACGCACTAGGCCCCCAGGCTGGCTGACCTTTAATCCCAGGGCTCTCCAATCCCACGCACCGCGAAACATCATTGCGGGCCAACTGATGAATATTGATCACGTCGTGGAGCACTACCGGCAGCAGCACCTGCAGTCGGAGGAGCGAAAGGCCAAGAAGTTGGCGGAGAAGCAGGCATAAGGAGTGTACACTATTCGGTCCGGCATAGATAACCTCGAAATTTATCTCTTTATTCTTGTTCAACAGCACCTTATCCGCTCTCTTGAAAGAACTGACCAGCGTCTTCATGAATACTAAGTATACTATTTGGGTCGAGCCCACAATCAAAGAGATGGTGAAGTGACGTCTGCCTCGACGTAAATTCATGGATGCATATTTGACTTCCTCAATTTACAGAAGTTTTGCACAGTCGAGATCAGGAGTGTTGATCTCTTTCTTCCCACATGCCATTTCCTATCCAATGGTTCCGCCGCCTTGGCAAAGAATGGAAAGAGCCATGACAACATATGGAAGGTATGTGTGCTCTACCTTCTCCCTCGCGGAAGCAGTCGTGGCTGCGTGAGGTACAAACCCTTTGAACAGAGATTCAATGTGCCACCTTCAATGTTTTTCTACCGATTTGTTACACTCATCAATTTTTGATCGTGCTTGTAACGTACAGCTCCATAGCATTTCTCACATCTACATACGTAAAGCTTCCATCCGAGTCCCAAATTTGTCATAATATTAGAAGGCTGCGCGCAGTCTTAGACCAGCGTCGTGATCCTCCTGCAGCGACCATGGCCTCAGATCAAAGTGAAGGTGTGTACCGGCTCACAACGCGACCGTTCGCTACTGACTCTGGATAAGGCGGTTCTGTAGATGCTAGGACCATGACTGAGCCTGACAGATGTGCTATGCCACAGTCTGAAGCGTTCTGTAGGTTTTCAAGGACCTGGCACCTGGCACCTGGCGGCAGCCGGCACCTGGCAGTGACGTGGTATAACAGCCCACCAACCCTCAGAAACTGACAGTTTCTTGCCCTCAGTCGATGGTTATCACAGAAATGAGATGGACGCCCACCTCAAAAGCGCCACGACCAGCTCCTCGAGCTCAATTACCCGCAAACACGGTTCTTGTCCCTGGACCACAATCATCTTCGACCCCCCTCTACCTCGGAACGAAGAAGCCGTATCTGTCAGGCCCACCGAGACGCGATGCGGGCTTGGTGTTTTCACCCATCGGGCCTTGCCAGCGAGGCACAGGATCATCCTGGAGAGGCCAGCGATTTCTTGCATCTTCTGGCGACAACGAAAAGGTAGGAGGACAATTGGGGAGGAGTGGGAACGACTTAAACCCGAGCGGCGAGAAGAGCTTCGGTGTCAATTTCGGTTGCTGGCCGATGTACCGGACATACTCAAATCCAAGGACCGAAGGCGACTCAAACGCTTCGTCGAAAACTACGCCTTCTGGGATCCGCAGCAAAGCGACGCCCATGTGTTTTATTTAGCATCCCACATTAACCACGCCTGCACAGCCTGCGCGAATGCTGAGCAGTGGATTAGTTCCGAGCACCTGATTCACGTCAGAATCGTTAAGCCGCTCGAAGCTGGTGCGGAGGTCCTCATCAACTACAACCGTTCCAAATTACCCTTTGGGTGTGCCGTGTGTAATCAAGGTGGGATGCGAAGTTTTACCAGGGCTGTCCGCAATTTTATCCTGCGGTGATCCGGTGCACGCCCGGAGCTATGCAAGCACAGAACTGCCCTCGCGCAATGCTTTTGATCGATTCGGATTTGGCAACATACATTTCTTGGTTATCAGTTGCCTGAAAAGAGGAACATGTCAAGAAGAGTTCGTCCCGTGGGAAAAGCTGGAATACATGAAATGCAAATGCTAGAACCACGGACCTGGACATGCTTTGACGGAGCTTCACCGGAGCAAGATTAGCGAAAGTTAGAGACGAGGTACGATGATACCCATAAGCGTGACGTCGTTTAAGATATGAGAGCCCAGAATTGGAAGCGGACAATGACACTCTATTGTACTACCATGGTACCCGTTGTCATAAGCAACATCGGCAGCGGCTTTTGCCCGTCTACCAAAACCAGTCCCTTTTCGCCCATAAATGTCCTTGAATGCAGAAACCACCCCTAGACCGCAACCATCTTACTTGAGGGGAATGAAACGAGAAGAGTGCGTGGCACCAATACCGGGTCGACCGTGCTTGACAGGCTTGCTGCGAGGGAGGTCAATGAAAAATCGCTCGACAACCAAGAGCAAGGAGAAAACGTACTATGAGATAGAGAACTCGGCCAAGTAGTGGCCAACCATTTCGGGCTTGATCTCCACCTGGTTGAACTCCTTGCCGGAGTAGATGCCAATGACGCTTCCAATCATCTCGGGGACGACAATCATGTCTCGGAGGTGGGTCTTGACGAGGTCAGGCTTCTCGTTGGGCTTGGCCTCCTGTTTGGCCTTGCGCAGCTTCTTGATGAGGCCCATGGGGCGGCGCTTCAGGCCGCGGTTGATCCTGCGGCGGGCGCGGGCGTGCACGACATCGCGCAGCTGGTCGGAGCTGAGGTCCAGGAGGCTGTAGGGAGAAAGAAATGGATCATCAGCATTGTTGCACTTCTCTGTTCCCATCGTCCTGCTTGATTTCATCGTCTCCCGCCCCTCCACGTCACATCCAGTTTTCCTCCACGGGCAGTTCTCCAGGGGGTCGGGTTTGGGTTGCATAGGTGCAAAACGTACTTGTCAAGGTCGATGCCTCGGTAGGAGAACTTGCGGAATGTTCTCTTCTTCTTGAGCTCAGCGGCCTCCTCGGCGTTCTATCGGCGAAACAAAGTCAGCAAACGAATGACCTTTTTGCTTCCATGTCTGATTGCATTTATAGATGCATGCATTCGGGCGAGAGCAATCGGAAGCAGTTCGCAGGGTCGGCGGAGGGGAGAAGTGCTGGGGGGAGGCAACGTACGTATTCGTCAGCCATGATCGCGGTGTTGTGTCGAATGTGGTTTCGCTATTCGAGAGGACTGGTGGCCGTGATGGGGTCGTTCTGGCGGCGGTTGAGTCGGGGCTTGAAGGGTAGCGAATTGGGCCAATATTTTCGCTGGTAGGGTTTTCGTGCCCTTCACCCCTCATGTCAGGTGACTGGGTCGTGCACATCATTTGGCCTGAATGTCAGTGGCATCCGGCCTTGTGTTGTTCCGGCGCCGTCCAACCCCCCGAGACTGCACTCTTCTCCACCAAGGATTGTATGGCTACGTCCGCACTATTTCCAGGTTATGAATTTGACAATCCCGTGAGTGGTACCAGGATCGACAAATGTGTTCCTTCGTAATGAGATGAGGGCAGTGATGGGCTCACTCTTCATGTCTCTATAGTCATTTCTCTTTCGTCGTTTCTCCATGGTGTCTTGAATCTCTAGCCTTCACCTCGAGGCCATGCCCAACTTGATAGTGCAGCACACGTACTCCTACTCAACATGATACTTATAACCCTGGTATCTACGGGTTGCAGCATTATTGCCCGAGAATACCTCCTCGTCAAGGTCCACCGCTCGGGATCAGCCCTGAATTTGGGTTGAGGCAAAAACCTTCACCACTGATGTCGCTGAAACGCCATGCGCTCGGCTCTATCCGCTTCAATATCCAAACCGACGAGGGCATGGCGTGAGCTGATTCACTAGCGTCTTGGAACATTGGCTTGTCCAGTGCGACCCAAAGGCCAAGGGGTCACCGCACTCGTCTTGCTCACAAACCCCCAAAGAATCCCGCAAGGGATCAGGAAGAGACCAGAGCCGTAACGTTAAGATTGGCTCGTGGGGAATGCCCAGACCCTTGCCCCTCAGCAGACTGGCCAGGCGGTCCATGAGCAGCCAACCGTTGCAGCGCATTCCGTTACATCCATGCATATGCAGGATCAACTCTGTCCGTCCTGGCGTCGTGGCACTTTCTGCTTGCGTTACAGCGAACGGCCCCCCATGGTTCTTGATACGACGGAGTGGCTAAACGTTTGCTTAAAGTCGTCCACTCTGTTCCCCCCCCCAGAGCAGAGCCGCGTCATGTCTCCTTGACCGGTACCCGTAAGTAAGCCATCATGCGCCCTGCAGACCCCCGGCAACCCCTCAAGCTCTTCACTTGCACGCTGGCCTTTGTCAAACGTGGTCGGTGCGACAAGGCCGGCTCAGGGCTTGGCGGGCTGGGCGCCGGTCTAAACATCGCGGTGATAAGAATTCGCCAAGGCGTCTGTCGTCGCGCCCAGGTGAGGACAGCAAAAGGCCAAGACTGCTCAATTTGTTCGTCCGGCAAATTTAAACAGCCAACATGCCGACTCTCCTCACTCCTTCACTGAGATGCCGGCTATTTTCTCGCTTGTGTGCAGTTATTCCATCGTGTCCATCGCCCGGAATCCCGTGCCACAGGTCTGTTGGCTTAGATGAGTCGTCTAGGCTGCTGAGTGTGCCTTACACTGCTGTCGGACAGTCAGTGCCAGTGAGCCACCAAGTTGGGGCTGGTCAGGACGCAACCCCCATTTCACCCCCCGTGGACGCAACCAGCGATCATCGTCCGCGGCTACCGGGCTGTCTGCAAGCCATCTCCGTGGTGGTGGGAGAGATAGCTTCGTTCGGCCGTAGGATCCACGACGAATGCCAGTCGTCCAGCCCAAGTCTGCGTGGATTACGACAACCCGGTCGGCATTATGTCCTCCACCATAGAGCTATCTGCAACGCCACCAGTAGCATCAGAGGAGAGTCGGAACACCGATTCCCAGCCATCCTCAACAACCGATGTGCTACCCACCACAACTCACAGTGAAATCACGCACACCTTTCCACCGTTGACGGAATATTGGACCATTCCGTGGAGCTGCACCTGGACATACAATGTGGATGACGAGCCGCAACCCGGAGCCACGGGCGCCGTTGCATGGCTAGATCTCGAACCTGTTCCTGGCGCCTCTACTCTGTCATGTTATCCCGACGGCATGTTCTACGGAGGTAGGACCGGCGTCTTCAGCCCGGGTACATGCCCTCACGGCTGGACCACCGTGTCCATATATGAGAGCGTGCACGAAGATCCGAGGGAAGCCACCACCACCGCAGTATGCTGCTCATCGTAAGTCGACGTGGCTGTTCCAGTCTCGCGTGGTGCATGTGCTGATCGGGTTCAGGGAATATTCCTTGGACGGCGAGGTCTGCAAACGATATGTGCCAACCGTCCTAGCGGTACCCATCACTTACAATGAAACAGCTGGTACACACGAGGTGTTCTCCAGCTCCAAGACAACTCTCTACAGCGCCACCATCGCTGTGCACACTATACAAGCTCTTTTCCGAGAGGAAGACAAAATCCTTCTTGGTCTTGTGGACGACGGGTTCGCAGGCGAGGAGGATGGTCCTGGTCGCTTAAGCAGGGGTTCCAAGATTGGCATTGGCGTTGGCGCGGCCCTCGCTGGTCTCCTGGTGTTAGGGGCCTTTGTCTTTTTCTTTCTACGCTGGCGACGAGATCACCGTAGCCCACCGCGGACTGGAACAAGGCGACAAACGCATGAGCTCGACTGCATCGGCACGGCGGGCAGCCGTGAAATCTCCGAGAACGGCGCCTGCTGTGGTGCTACTGCAAGAGGTGCTCGTGGTAACCACTACAACCATGTTACCCACCGCCACGGCGGAGAACCACCTCCCGCGTACGCTGTGTCCCACGAAAGCGATAGCGTTGCCGGCGACACGGACTCTAGCATGACACGAGACGACGAGATCAGAGTGCTTCGAGAGAGGAAAGCAACTATCGAGCGTCGCATCGAAGAGCTGGAGAGAAGTGATACCAATGACACCTGAGCGAGTTCTATCGACTATTGCCTGTTTCATGATATTGTTGGCATAATATTCAGGCGGATACATAGTCATTGTTGTCACACCTGTCCCTTGTTTTGTTTCATGTTGTGCGTGTTGTTGCTTTTTTGCTGGCCTAAAGCCATTTATTATACCACTTTGCGATGATTGCTTCGAAATATATAAGGTCGAAGGACCTGTGTGGACTAAGCCCCAACTATGGCATGTAGCAGATACATCATGAGAGAAACTGAAATGAGCCATGACAGATTGGTGCCTCGGCTGGAAGAAATAAACCAATCAAATGGATGAAAAGACCGACAAACTGCTCAAGGCTCTGCCAGGCCAGGCGAACATGGTATTGGACGAGCAAGATGACCCTAGTGCTTGATTGTTGACCCAGGCAGGCTCCCAATAGTAAAGACCAACGCCCCCTCTGACGCCCGAGACGATAGAGGCAACCCTCTGGATAAACGTTCTTTGGCCGGCTTCTGTGAAGGGGATGTCCCGAACATCACTCGGGAACTGGTAAGCCGGCGAAGGACACGATGTCGGCCAATTGGTCTCTGCGACAACAATCTCCTTACCCCACCTGTTGGCCATATTGTTCAGGGTCGTCCGAAGATTCGCAAGTGTGGCGTCCGGTCCGTAAAAGGGGTAGAAGGATACACCCATCATATCGAAGTCGCTGAGCAACAGGGGACCTTGGGCGAGAAGCTCGGTATAGAACCAATTCTGCAGGCCCCAGTCCCAGCCATTATCAAGGTGCAGCATGATCCTCGGTTTCGGGTTCAAGTTGGAGTCCTTGATTCCCCAACTACCAGAGTTCAGAAGCCGAGCCATGTTGTAAAACTGGTCGTACCTGCCCGTAGGCCACAACAAGCCGCCGCGAATCTCGTTACCAACGGAGATGATAGACGGGCGGATGCCGGCAGCGGCAAGCCTGTCAGAGACATCGCGAGTATAATTGTAGAGACGCCAGCTCAGGTTGTTGATGTCGGACGGCCAACCGGAAGGGATGGCTTGGTGCGCTGGATCAGCCCAGGTGTCGCTAAGATGGAGGTCAATGTAGACGTTCAAGCCCCGAGCCTGGGCTCGACGAGCGATGTCGATATTGTAGTCAAGATTGTAGACACCCCCGGCAGGGTTCACCCAGATCCGTTGGCGAACGCTGTTGACACCGGAAGAAGCAAGTATTTGCTCCAAGGGCTGCTGGGTACCAGACGTTGTCGTATATCGGATACCGGCATTCTCTTCGACTCTGACAGAGGACCAGTCCACGCCTCGATATTGCAAGGCCGCGCATGCGGGTACCAAACACGCCGCAACCAGAGATCTTAGAGAAATCATGGTGCTCGTCTACGCTGTTGACTCGCAATGACTAGCCCAGCTCACGTACATTGGCTGGCGTCCAGCGCCTCCTCGGGGTGGACTCGCGGGCCATTTATACCCATCATGTCTACCGCATTAGTGCACCTACCGGGACTCCGGTACTCTTTGGGGTTGCTTGTCAAGCAACAGGATGGCGGACCTGAAGGGTCCTTGGTGTGCCAGTTCTGATGGCGGAATCGGAAACGTCAGATATCTTTGTCTCGGCCGCAGCGGGGCATGTCACAAACGACGATTACTCGACCGCTTGTACCTATGGGGTTGAGATATTCCTCCACTCATGTGAGGTATTGGGTGTTCGAGCAGCATTTGGACTGGACAAACCCCACGCGCTGGGAAATGGCGCCCGGTTCGGACAGCTGATGACATCCCGAACCAGTGAAGCAGCTACCATTGTTGGTAAAGTATGGTTAGCTGCTGGGGACGGATTGGGCACTCCGTTGTGGAATTGTCCTAGGGTGGGCAGGTCGCCAAGATCCGACGGGATTGATCGCGAGAGCTAGCTCATCAGGGAATGCGATGCCATCCTGGCAACAGGAGTATCTGGCAGCACGCTGATAAGCCGTTGTGGTGAGAAGCGAAATATCTCGAATATCTGCTTCCCGTGTCCTACGTCAGGTCTCGTCAGACTCGGCTACCCTACAGTGAGGAATTACGGGCCATGGATTCTCGTTTCAGGAAACATGAATCTGGCGTGATTAGGGTTGGTGGTGTCTTGAGTGGGTGGCATCTGCTGAGGATGTGCGATGCAGTTCGTACTTATCGAGGCCTCATCAGTGCGGATGTCGTTGAAGTCTTTAGGTTTATCAACGAGAAACGTTCAGGAAGATACAAACATGGTCTGAGACGGGAGTGAGTTCAGCAGGTTCTGTAGGAGCGGCCCGGGCTCCACCGTCAACCCGGCTCAGTGACAGCGCAAGCCGGTACCGAGTTGAGACGCTGTTGGCTCCCCACATGCTGGCTGGGCTGGTTTCACAAGCCCTTCCACAGGCAATATTCACAACATGCGAAAAATTGCTGTCCATGTCTTCACCTGACCATGAGAACAGGGCGATTTCACACAATCATCTGTATCGGCAGTGCCATCCCCGAAAGCCAAAGATGCCTTCCATCTGGCTTCTCTCAGCGGTGTCGAAGGCGTTCTACAGCACATACTACCTGTATAGGTAGTAGTACGGACCGACTCCACTAACATGGCCAGGCGCTAAAATGCTAGGGCACTACTAACGAGGTGTCGCTGCGCGGGACCTGCCACCCCCTGCATCTTCATCAGGGTTATGTACAATTGGCGGTGAAAGAGTCTATGGTACATCCAATGCCACCGGACTTGAGTGCGGCAAGTGGTACCTAGTACTACGCAGCTTCCCCCCTAGCTCCCCTTTCTGACCGATTCACCTGCACCATCAACCCCGCCAAACCCACAACAATCCCCTAGGAACCTCTCGCTGCACCTTGGACGAACATCCAAGCATCCACCAGTAATTCATCATTCCACTCCTCCTCTTCGCACCCTCCTCACGCGCCGTGCGCAGGTCTCCGTCCCTTTCCTCTGCGTCCTTGGATACCTTTACATTGGTCTTCTTGTCTGCAGGCTTCTTAACACCTAAACCACGATGAAGGGCGAGGTGAGTCCGCTATCAGTCAATGGCCGAGCTCACGATAGCCTCCACTGCCCCCCCTGAGCAAGGCCATGGCAGTGTTTCTGATGGATGAGACACATTGCTGAACACCGCCTCGCACAGATTCTTCACCTCCACCTCGGCCAGGCTGGTACTCAGCTGGGTAACTCTGCTTGGGAGCTGTTCGTCTTCTCTGCCCTACTACCTGTTTGCATCGTACACGACGTGCTAATCCGCTCCTTACCCTCCAGATACCTTCTCGAGCACGGCCTTGGCCCTGATGGCCGCCCCGATCCCAATCTCAAGGACATTGGCGACCCTGGCTCTTTTGAGACTTTCTTCACCGAGACGAGCAGCGGCAAACATGTTCCTCGCTCGCTGTTTGTCGATCTCGACCCTTCGCCTATTGACGAGATTCGCACCGGTTCATACCGCCAGCTGTTCCACCCCGAGCTGCTCGTGAGTGGCAAGGAAGATGCCGCCAACAACTACGCCCGTGGCCATTATACCATTGGCAAGGAGATGGTCGATACTGTCATGGAGCGCATCCGCCGTGTCACTGGTAAGTGCCTTCTTCCTGGCGCTGCTGGATTGGCAGCTCAGTAGTAACAATTTACGTCTTCGTGGCGCTAAACATCATCTAGATAACTGCAACTCGCTTCAGGGATTCTTGATCTTCCATTCCTTCGGAGGTGGTACCGGCTCTGGTTTTGGTGCCCTTGTTTTGGAGCGCCTCTCCACTGAGTTTGGCAAGAAGACCAAGCTCGAGTTTGCGGTTTACCCTGCCCCTCGCACCTCGTCCGCTGTCGTCGAGCCCTACAATGCGGTTCTGTCCACCCATAGCACCATCGAGAACTCTGACTGCACCTTCCTCGTCGACAACGAAGCTGTTTACGATATCTGCCGCCGCAATCTCGACATCCCCCGACCTTCCTACGAGCACCTGAACCGCCTAATTGCCCAGGTTGTCAGCTCCATCACCTCTTCGCTTCGTTTCGATGGTGCTCTGAACGTCGACCTGAACGAGTTCCAGACTAACCTGGTTCCTTACCCCCGCATCCACTACCCTCTGATCAGCTACGCACCGGTCATTTCTGCCAAGAAGAGCTCTCACGAGAGCTTCAAGGTTAACGAGATCACCTTCCAATGTAAGTCAAGACCTGCGACCTAGTCGTTGCATTCAAGTGGTCTAATTTATCTCAGGCTTTGAGCCCAACAACCAGATGGTTGTTTGTGATCCCCGCAACGGGAAGTACATGGCCGTTGCTCTGCTGTACCGTGGCGACGTTGTCCCCCGTGACTGCAACTCCGCCATTGCTGCTCTGAAAGCCAAGGCCTCATTCAACCTTGTGGAGTGGTGCCCTACGGGATTCAAGCTCGGCATCAACTACCAGAAGCCCATGGCCGTGCCTGTCGCCCCCGAGGATGGCGGTCTCGCCTCCGTCGAGCGATCCGTCTCCATGCTTTCCAACACCACCGCCATCGCCGAGGCGTGGTCCAGACTTGACTACAAATTTGATCTCATGCACAGCAAGCGTGCCTTTGTGCACTGGTACGTCGGCGAGGGTATGGAGGAAGGCGAGTTCACCGAGGCCCGCGAGGATCTTGCTGCTCTGGAGAAGGATTACGAGGAGGTTGCCGCCGACAGCTTCGAACCCGAGGAGGAGGCCGAATACTAAAGGCATGCGAATGCTGCCACAGTATCAGCGAGCCTGCGCTTTCACCAGTCTTGACTCTTCCGCAGCGCCACGCTGCGTGATACCCAGCTGTACGAGAGACGAAGGTGTTTTAACCAAGTTGCTGAATATGTCTCTGTAAGGCCGAGGGAGTTGACGTCGAGGCAGATTTCTTGTTGTCTTCACCATGATGAGATTACTGGCCCGAGGGTAACCCTTCTTGAAAATCGGACCTTGGAGCCGCTTCACCTAGTCAAAATAGATGAGAACCGTATTGTCCCTTATGCACTTTTCTTTCTTTGCTCGGCGACAAGCAAGCAGAATCAATGTTACTAGTCCTTTTTCGCTATCCGTCATGAATATATATGCATTAGCCATGTCATGTATGAGACAAAGTAGTCCGTCGAATGCCTGACGCAAGTTTGGTGCGTTCAGGCTATTCATAAAATGCTAGCCGATGAATTTGTGACCATACAGTGAATGCGATCATGCCTACGTCCTCAAAACACATTTCCATCACGTTGCCACCTACTGAAATTTAGAGGTGTGGCGTAACGAATAGAAGCTACCGCCCACTCCCTCGCGACGAATATCACCACGTCATGTCGCCTGCTTCTTCTTCTTCCACTCGGTAGCCCTGCGTGCACCTCTTCCGTTCCTAGCATCCTTGCTGAGCTTGGGCCGTTTGGCCTGTCTGTCATTGGCGGATGCGCGCGTTCCCTCAAAGACGATCTGCTCCGGTGTCTTGATCTCGCCCGGTGCGGTAGCCGTATGCTGCCGTGGGCCCCGGGATGCCCTGCGCTGCTGAGCCGCGCCGGCACGACCAAGGAGCTTGCCGGCTCTTCCTGCCAGAGACTGTTCCTCAGCCGTGGCCTTGCGCTTGTATTTGGTGTCACGCGTGGCACCACCGGCGGCAATCGATTTGGCCCTTGACCGTTCCTGTGCCAGGGTAGTCTTGCGAGGGTCCTTGGCTCTTGTGACACGGAGCTTCCGAGGGAGCATAGGAGGGAATTTCTTTTCGTCTAGTAAAAGGGCGGCTTCCACATCATTGGCATCCTGGGATAGTGAGTCAGCAGGGCAAGTCATCAAGGAACCGAAAGAACGGGAGGACTTACGTAAAATTGTACGTATGCGAATCCCTTTCCAACCCGAGTTTTGGGATCTCGAATGACGCGAACATTTTCCACCTTGCCTTGCTTCCCAAATGTTCTCCAGAGCCCTTCCTCAATATCAGAAGGAACTTTATTGCGCTTCTTCTGCGCCGGTTCCCCCTCGGTGTTTGTGTTGAGAATCGTCTCGTCATCGACGAAACCGAGATTTCCAACGAAAACACAGCGGCGATGATCCGTGGGGCTGGGATGCGCGACACTGTCGACACGAATGTGGCGTCCTAGCACCTCAGTACCATTCAGCTCCCTCGCAGCTTTGCGGGCCGCGGCTGGGGTAGGGTAGACGACGTAGGCGTTTGTGGATTTGGTGGTTGCGCCCATCAGGGCCTTGGTGATGTATGCTGCTCGCTTGGGCATTGACCCGGTTGAGAAGGCTACGGATCGAAAGCGGATCGACTCGATCTTTTCAGGCTGTGTCCCTTCCTTGCTCAGCACAGACGAGAGGTGATTGAGAAGGGTCTTCTTTGCTGTTTTGGACGAGATGGCTTCCGTAGAAACATTAGCTACGAAGACAGTTCGCGCGGCCTTTTCGATGTCCGAGGGCTTTGAATCTTGAGCAAGTGATTCGTGAACCAACTCCTCTTCTTCAGAAGCGGACTCGTCGTCGTCCTTTGCTTGTCCGTTCTCGGCTGCCGCGTCTTTCGAGGTATCCTCGGCAGGTTGCGCAACATCATCCTTTGCTAGCTCTGCCAAGTATTTGTCCTCCAGATCTTCGTTGTCGTCCTTCCTCTTGCGCTTGCGCTTCCGTTCTGATTTCGAGTCCGTAGGCACTTCCTCTTCCACCGCAGCGGCGATCGCTTCGGCCTCGGCTTGATTGTCTTGTTCTAAGTCGAGTTCATCGTCGGCGACGCTAGACTCAACGTCACTTTCGGCCTCATCTTCATCCTCTTCCTCGTCATCGCCGGTTTGCGATTCGTCAGAGGAACCCTCATCCTCATCTTGGGACTTGGCCACTGCTGCCTTTTTTCGAAGCTCAGAGTACCGGGAAATCGGAGGAGCCTCTACTGGTCCAGCCTAACAGAGTTGATCAGTCAACCCCTTGCGACGGATGTGCGTCAAAACTCAATGTTGCCCACTTACACTGCTTGCAAAGAGAGCATCAAGGCTGGGATCAATTGCGCGGGAGGCGGCGGCCAAAGTTCGCTGCCTATTGCATATATTAGTAGGAGGAGGATGTACGTTAGGAGACCAACGAGATGTCCTCACCTCTTGGCCATCTTTTGGAGTTCTGTGTTCGTTGAAGCGAGGAAGGGTTTCAAAGGTACAACATGATTTGAGTAAATCGCTAAAGTGGGCAGGTACCGTTTCTTCAGTTAGCTCGTGAGGCGGTACGAAAAAAAAAAAATCCGTATCGCGGAAAGAGCGTTAGCTTATCTGCGCCTATCTAGTCCCGCGCCTACCAAAAGCGATAGACTGCCCACCAAAGTGTTATGCCGACGCCCACTGATTGGTCGGCGAAACCGCAGCCGGCCGATCTAAACCACATTCGAGCTCATCCAAACCCCCATGATTTCATTACTGCCGGGCCTGACCGCCCTGCACCGTCATTCAGCCCGCTCTTGGTTTTGGTCTGGGCTGGCTGGCCGCTGCTGTGGCCCTGCAGGTGTGCAGGTGCTTCCCTAATACTGAGCGGCCCACGTCGCGGCAACTCTGCGCAAATCGGCGCATCCATACCTACTTACCTCTCCTCCTCCTCCCACCCCAGTCTCTCACCTCAACCCAGGCTTCCTTGAGGACCCTTCCATTCACTACGTATACGCTCACCTCAGCATTATTTGCTGCCTGTCGACTGATCCGGCTTCATTACATTCAGCATCAGCACCTGGCATCCGTCGAACTAGCCCATCCCCTCCTCCTTCCTCCACCCAATCCGCCTCGACCTGCTGCTGGCATCACTGGCACAGCAGGCCCCCGACGCAGACCTTTTCAGCAAGTCTTCTCTCACGCTACAGCTGCTATCTTACGCACTATCAAGGTGACCTCTACCCTGTCGCCGCATCATTATGGCGGCGATTGCAGCGGCGCCGCCTGCGCTCTCTCCTACGAGAGCCGGTGGAGCAGATCCCGAAGACAGCAATATGTCTAGTCCTTTGAGCGATGTTGACGACAAGGATGCCAACGACGAGGACATTGAGCACATGCAGCTTGACGCTCCCGATGCCGACAATTCAAGCCCCATAAGCGAGGACAATAACCTTCCGGCCAACGATGGCTCCGACTCTGACTCTGACTCTGTCCTTTCAGAGGCCAATTCCGACGTGAATACCGAGGTCAACTCTGACGGCAACGACACCGAAGCCGAGACCGAGCGCTTGTACGATACTCCCCAGATCCAGCGACAGAGGGATGTCGTCGTCGACGAGTTCAATCAGGGCAAACTTTTCGAGTTTACTCCCAGCAAGCTTCGCAGGACGACTGCCACAGGCGACATGGACGAAAATGACGACGATATCGCCTCAATCGCCTCTAGCCCTGATGCAGTTGACGACTCACCTACCAAGCCGACGATCTCGAAGCCTAGTGTCAGCACCGACGAAGCTGCGCGGCGCGAGTCCCACGAGCGCAAGAGAAAACGATCGCCTCCTGCGGATACCTCAGAGTCCGAGCAGCCACTGCGAAAACGAACAGCCTCCATTCTGGCATCAGCAGAGGATACTGGCAAGGTGGTTGCCGTAGTTCAAGAGAATGGTATTCGGACCAAACCCAAGGCTCTGTCACAGCCGGCGATTCTGGACGTCAGAACCTCCCCCCGAAAGCGGGACGCCGCGACCGAAGACGAGGCGACCGAGCGGGAGACACGAGCTTCCAGGAAAGTCACACGAAGCGGACCCAAGCGACGGGGCGCCGACACCGTCGGCCCTGACACTGCTGGTCCGGAACCTAGTGTTGAGACGCAGGAGGAGACGCGCGATACTGCGGTTGAAGATGACGCAGAGCAGCACGACGAGGAAATCGAGGCGGAGGCGGAGGCGGAAGACGAGGCCGATGTCGTCGCCAAGAATTTGGAAGAATGTATGCGAAGCTGGCCATCTACCTTGCTCTGGATACTATTTGCTAACCCCTCTCAGTGGAGAAGAAACAGGCTGCCTACAAGGATTGGACGAGCATAGAAGAAATGTTCTGCATTTTTAGAGACAGGTTTGCTAGCTCGTGCCTGCCCGAGTTATGTTCCAGAAGCTGACCACGAAATCAGGCTCTATACAGATCGGCTGCAAAGGCTCGAAGAGGAAGAAAGATCTCTCCTGGCTGACGAGCCAACGCACCCGGAATACCTCAACATGAAGCGGTGTCTTGACGATCGATTGAACCGAAAGATTCAACAAATGAATAACGAATACGAACTTCGCATCAATGCCCACAAGAGGGCAATGGTAGCGCAGCGAGCCCAGATCTGGGGCCAGTACTTCCAAGCTGTGCGGGAAACAAGAGAACACTCGCTGGAGGCCCTGAACAAGGAGTGGTACGAAGTGCAAAGTACACGACGAGGAGCACACAGCCTTCCTGACTACGGCTTGTTGTTCCCCAAGGATCCGGCACAGAACGTCAGAAATGCCGTAGCTTATAACACTGAAGTGTCCGCTCTTGCTGGCATGGCCAAGTACCGGGGCTTCCCAGCTGGCCCGGAGATGAAGGGAGCATCGCCCCTTGAGATGGAGGATGACTTGAACGCAATGGAGGTAAGTTCCAGGCGAGGGGGAGGGTGATGTGCATGCGTGGCCCGGCTGAACTCTTTGTTAGCGATTCCGAAGAGGACGACAGAAACCCATCGTGCATCCCCGAGATGAGTACCAAGCACCTGCCTTCAATCGTCTAGGGCCTGCCGGTGAGCAGTTTCTGAAGGATACACCGTGGGCGAACCCCAACCATTCCGTCCATAAGCTCTACCCAGGCACCACCTCTCAGCCGGATTCCCGTCCCGAGCTTCAATCGATGGGCGCTGCCCGTCTGCTTTCCGAAGGTTTCAGACAACCGCCCGCCGATGTCAAGGCTAATGCGGAGGCTCTGGGCGGTCCGACACGGTTTTCCGAGTCGCCGGAAATGAGCCGTTCCATCCTCAACCCAGCGGCTCATCACATGAAGCGTGTGAAGAGCATTCCCAGCATAGGCCGTGGATCGAAAGCCGCGGCCGCGTGACATGGGCAGAGCAGCCAAAGTTTGGCTGTTGATCATCTCGGAGTCATGTTATTTGGTTAAGGTTGGCTACGACATGATAATTGCTTGGCGCGCTCGGTTTTTGTGATACCCCCGGGGCAAGGTTGGCTCTCTGCATAATGTACTAACGTCGTTTTCGTCGCATGTTTCGAGAGCTTGGAGGATTAGAAGTGTTGTTGTATTCGTCCCCCTTCCTCCACAGGCGCATTTTTGCTCCTTTCAGATTCATAGGCATCAGGGTGCAGCACATGGGAAGAGGGGAACGTGATCACGGGCTCAATGGCCCCCATGGCAAAGGAGTTCTCGGGATAGGATGAATTGTTTTCCTTTCTTTACTCATACATCGATAGAGTAACGCTTGTATGTACAGATATGTTACAAGTGACAGGGAGATTAGTTCGATGGCGTTTTCCCGTAGATACGAGACAGCTCGTGTATCAACATGATCGACAGTACTCATCTAAGCAACTCCATGCTCAGACAAGCGAATCTTCATCCTTCATTACGGACTTGTCGTGTCTCGGTGGTGTGTGGTACTTAATTTGGGTTGGCTGATGGCAGCTTCCTGGGCGCATCAGGCACTTTCACATCGGCGAATTCGTCCTGGCCGACTGCCTTGAGAGTGTAGTAGTCTGTATCTGGCTGTGAGCAAGAGTTCGATTACGGACAAGTCGTTATGCTTAGCATACAGATTCCTCCAACGACGGCGAACAGGCCAAGTCCCGTGATTGCGTTCTTGAAGAGATATGGTCGTCGAGCGCGAACAAGGGCGGCACCTTGACGAAGGCGTGCATCGTAGTAGGATGTATGCGGACTATCCAGAGTGTTTGTTAGTCTGCACCGTAGCATAGAGCGGATGCAGGGAGAACGTACGGCGCCATGTTGAACGAAAAATTGCAGCTTTCGCAAAAGCAGCGGAAACCCTTGGCTGTGACTTCGATATCGTAAGACAAGGGTCTGCTGATGCGGGCTGCGGGATCCATATGCTCGAACTCCGGGTCACGTGAAGCCCATCGTCCTGGTCGATAACTTAGAAGGTATCTACCTGCCCACGCTAAGATAGGCTTTCATGCTAGGTCTCTGGCTTAGCGACTCGTGAAGGGTCTCGGCGTATTGATTCGGAAGCAGTTCTTGACCTCTATGGCACAGCAAAGTACAGGCTATTATAGCTCTGAATGTGGGTTATACACCCGTTGGCATGGAGTCTTATGATACCGTAAAGCTCAAATTGGGGTTCTGTATGCAAAATTACAGTGACGTATTGCAGTAGCTTGCTAGTGGAGGAAAGGGTGGTGCTGTTGGCTCTAGCGAGGTACCTGAGCGCGGCGGGTCCACTTGCCTTGCCTGACCTTTGCGACCCGCGTCACGCTTGCCAAAATCTACCTTGGGAGTTCGTAGGCTTGAACACCTGGTCCAAATCGTCAAAGAAAGCGCTGCCGTGCTGCTCGCTGCCGTAAAGAAACATTTGGCGTCGCGACACAATATCATTGATTTACCAACAACGGCCGACATTGATTCTGTACTGGCTCTTTCCCGCTACTGTCTCTACTTGCTACAGAGCATGGCATGCGGACGAGTTTGAGAAGCTCATAGTGGCATCGCAGCCCAGTCGCACGACCTTAACCCAGCATCGCCGCCCCGCGTAAGCTCCGGCCGATGACCGATACCGATTCGACGCGCCCTTATTGATAGCGCAGCGGCTATAGCGATTTTTGACATTGGTTGTGACTTCTGGCGAGCTAGAGAGAGTCGTGCACCATGTCCGCTGCTCTCTCCGTCCCGGAGCAGATTCGCCAGCTCAACGATGCTCGAAAACTCGTGCTGGGCGATGTCAAATACTACCCGAGCGTGGTCAAGGGGATCCTCGATATCATCCCACTCACAGCACCGATCGAGCTGCGACGATGGGGCGCCGACTTCCTGGCCGAGGCCTTTGCGACACCCGCGCTATCAAACAGCGAAAAGGAGACAATGCAACCGTATGTGCTTACTCGGCTAGAAGAGATGGTCGAGAACGAAAAGGAGGACTTGTACGTTTTACGGAGTGCGCTGCAAGCCGTAGCGAGCATATACCCTATTGCGATTAGATGGATGTGAGTGACCATGCCCGGTGTCAACCAAGGCAACGGTCGATTCGACTATACTTACACTCATCAGCATCAACAACGGCTATGATACTGTCACATGGGAGCGGATAGTGCGCATCAAGCAAAGAATCCTGGAGATATGGGACAAGGCACCGCCTCCCATCAGAATCGGCTGTATCAAGTTCGCCCAGCGGGTAGTTCTAGCGCAGAGTGTTGCATCCGGCGCCGAGGGTAGAGTGAGTTGTTCCCAGCCTGTTGATCTTTGGTCCTTGGCGCGGCATACTAACAGATAACTTCACGCAGTACGGCGGCGCCCTCGACGTATCTCTAGACAAAGTACCTCCCAATCACCAATCTCTCGACCCTAGAACGCTCGAGGCAGAGGCGTCGGGCCTGCTAGATCGTATGCTTGCCACACTGCAAGAAAGCAGGTAAGGGTTGTTGAGCTTGCCTATGCCGTTGAACGTATACTTAGTCCCATGTAGTGATGCTTTGCTGGTCGATGCCACGTTGAATTGTCTATCAATCCTTGTGCGGACACGTCCTGGCACCTCTACCCGTATCATCAACGCCCTCCTCAACTTCAATCCACTCAAATTAGCCAACTCGCCCATGACACCCAAAGCCAAGGTGATGATCAAGTCTATGGAGAAGACGACAAGGCTTCTGCTTGTCCATCTGACCAAGCGAGACCCCCACAACCCCATGGTCCCACGGATACAACAGCATGTGGAGCGCACAATGCGCATGATGATGGAGATATTCGATGAAGCTGGTCGAAAACGGGCTCTCGCGCCGCAGCCTCAGGAAAGCCATGAAGCGAAGCGACCGCGGCTCTCGGCAGCACAAGTCCAGATCCCACCTCTAGGACCCGGACCGCACAGCCTGGCAGACGTTTTCACTCTCATCGGGAACGATGGTCTCAGAACCTTCGACATTTCACAAGTGCCCTCAGCCATGGTTGCCAGGATCACAGTCAGCACCCTCTCCAGCTTAGATACACAGCTCCTGGCCAAGGCAGTTGGTGGTATCCGAAGCCGGCTGCAAACCCTTGCCAGTGCCCCGGTACCGGTGATCAACCCTAACACCGCACCGTTGGGCGTTGACGAAGATGATGATGATTACGAGCCAGATCTGTACCAGGCAGAGGACACGGAGCAGATACTTAACAAATTGGACAGCACCGCGACAGCACCGGAGCCTTTGGCGTTGCTCGGGGACGGCGATTTGACGCTGAAATCGTTTAGCCTGCCACAATCCCAGCAGCTTACGCCAGAAGTTGCTCTCAGCGCAGGAACCGGGACAATCGCAAGGGTATTGGACATGATGAAGTCACTGGAGGAGCCAGCAAACAAGAAGCCAAAGGCAGGCTTCAACCGATTAGCCGCAACAACTGGCAGCAAGGAATCTTGGATGACGATCTTAGCACGGCTCGCAACACGATCATCGGCTGGACTCGAGGAGGTCACCATCAAGGGAGAGGAGGACCCAGCTTGGAAGCATTCTCTGAGTAGCAACATCCGGGATGTCCTCTACAACTACGTCATGGAGGATTTCCGCAAGCACATGGACGTGGCAGTGTCGTGGTTGTGTGAGGAGTGGTACAACGACAAGCTTCAACAAAAGGCTGTAGGACACCATCCGATGCACTACGAGAAGTGCACGCTCCGATTGATCGACGGGTTCTTACCGTATTTGCACCCGCAGGACAAGATCCTTACCCGATTCCTAAGCGAAATTCCCGAGCTCAACCCGACCATCCTATCCAGGGTCCGACAAATGTGCCGAGACCCCAGCGTGGTGCAGCTGGCTCTGACCAGCCTTTTGTATCTGGTCATGATGCGACCGCCAGTCAAAGACATGGCGTTGGACACGGTGCAGGACATTTGGACGCAGTGTAAGTTGAACACCTGTGTTCTGTGGTCTTGTTGGCCTCGTGAAATATGGTAAAAAGAAAAAAAAAAAGCTTACGCTTACTTTTGCAGTTGACGAGGCTCGTCCGATGGCGGGCAAGTATCTAGCTAAATACCGCCCGGCGTTCATGGAGGCAGCGACTCGTGAGGCGCAAAGCCAGAGCGCAGAAAACGGAGCGGCACCGGCTATATCGACATGACGCGGCTGTTGTGTTCACAATACCTCAGTAGGAAGGCAAGAGGCCGCGCTCTTCGGATTACGATGGGCTTATCTGCCCACCTACGCCAGCCGTGGCCCGGACCGCTCGCCATGGGCGTGGAGATACTTGACGGCTGAAAGACAACCATAGAAGAAACACCTGTATTTTGTAAAGACTAGTGCAAGACAATACTGTACACGGGTGACCAGGCGGTGTAAGTGTGTATGGCGCACAGGCGGAATTGGGCATGGCATTCGGACACAGGCTTGTTGTACGTGTAAGGAACGGGCACACATTAGGTCACCGTGCTTCAGCACGAGAGTAACAGGGAAAAACAAAAAGACTGGCATAGGCGCAAGGAGGATATATTGGCTGTTTCACAGAGCTCCGGCTTTGAAAGGAAGGCGCATGACGAGGAGTTGCAGGAAGTTGCATATGATTGACGAGACTCCTAGTGAGGATGGTATCAGGATAGGTGATACTTATGATAGAATCACCAAAACCATTCTGTAGATCTATTGTAACCAGTCCTGCGCTTATGATAGCCGTCTTGCGTCGTTGGGGATGGGGACGCAGGAATATTCACGATATAAGTGGTCAGCCATTGGCGAAGTCGACAGAAGAGATCTGGTGGCCGTACAACTAGCGGATGATGTTAACTGTGAATAAAGCCTGGAAGCCGATGGAGAAGGGGTGCTAAAGGAATGGGAAGAAAGACATGGGAGAGCATAGAGCGCGGTGACGGGTCGAGACGGCGGCTCTCCACCGAAGAACTGAGTTACCTAGGGCAGCTTGAGTTTCGGCTGGAGGAAGAAAGGAAGAAAGGAAGCAAGAAATAATGTATGGATGGAAGGAAGGAAGGAAGGAAGGAAGGAATGCGGATACACGTGGTTAAATATGGAAGTCGCTGGTGAGCAACGATTGGCAAGAGTGACGGCAGTCGAAGACCTCGTGGAAGTAACAACCATCAGATATCATAAATCGAGACGTGGCCTATGTTTGTGCCTCGTCTAAGTACTTAGTATTTACTCAAGTATTTATCAAGTGTACTAATCACATCCGCCATATAACCCGTCTTTTCATGCTCATGCTGGCACGTTGAGACCACTGCCGCAGGCCCGTCGCACAAATTTGCAGGTACATACTCTCGCCGACCGCCGACCCCCTTGAGAAAGAGGCAGCCGTGCACGACTGGGACTCGCATGACGCGCTGCAGACATCGGACGTTAGAAGTTGAGCTGGTTTTTTCTTTCCTTTTTGCCCGGCTTCCCCTAGGGCGCATTTACTCCCAAGCCTTTTATTTTGAATAGTACTTGCGCTTGGAAGACTGCTGGTCCTTATGATATTGGTCCGTATCAGTGTGTCGCAGCTTGATAGGAACAATTGAGACGGGACGGATGTCAGGACGTGCGTCGCTTGTTCTTCGCTAATAGGAGTAGGCACGATTATTGAGAATACTGCCAGTAGGGGCTCAGCAAGGTTGCTAGTAGCCTTATTTGAGACGGTTGAGTTTGCCGTTTGCCTTTTCGTTCTTTTCATCTGGTACATTTCCTCCTCGCTTTTCTCTTTCAGAACTTGCGATGCATTTACTAGACATGCAATCGTCCCCTCTATCTGCAGTCTGTCGTATCGCCCCCCATCGCCGGAGAGGAAGCGGTACGCCATATATGGAAGCGTCTGCCATCAATCCCTCGAATTTGGTACGTATAATATAGCTTGCATTTATTGTTTCTACACACCCGCCCACGCCCACCCTTCAGGCTTGATGGGCCCCATTATTTTATTGATAGCGGCGACGGTCCCTGAGAAAAACCCAAACAAGGTCTGGTGGTACGGGCAATCACCCAATCCTCCCTGACCTTGCTGGCGTTGCTAGGCATCGCTAGGCGTTGCTGGCCTTGTGTTCCTCCCGCCTGTCGCTGAGCCAAACAGAAACGGCGGCTGCTGGCCCCACCCGCAGCATTGAAATGGGGGCATCGCGTGTCTCAACCCATGTCCGGGTTCCAGATCGTCGGCTTCTATGCCTAATGCCCCCCTGTCTTGAGATTTGCTTTTCCCCTTCTCGTTATCGATCAATGCGCCCTCCCTCGTTTTTTCAATCAATCTCTTGCTCTCCGTCTGTACAAGGCAAAGCACACCAGGACGCTGGCTGACGCGAACACACACGCCCCTCCCTAGCCCACCGACTTGCCATTGAGCTTCCCCGGCTATTAGATGCTTCTCCCGACCAGTTTCTGCCGCCTCCGGATCTCTCCCCTGGCTCTCCGACGAATATGAACGGCCGTCACCTCAGCGATTCCGTCTTTTCGAGGAGAGCGTCCACCATCCGCACCGTCCCAAGCTCCGACGGCATCGCTTCTAGCAGCCCCGAAAACAAACAGAGCCCTATTTCCAACAGTGCCGTTAGCGACCTCGGCGCCATGGCAACCATGGCACCACTGCCCCAGGAGCCTGACCACATCACGGCACCGTCCAGTATGCGGTCACTACGTGGCTCGGTCAATCAGTACACGACAAAATGGAACGCTTCCGGCGTAAGGGCCGTCGACCCGCTGCCTGCCCAGAGTTCTCCCGTGCTGCCCGACGTCCTAGAACAGGACGAGTGGGATTCCACGGTGGGCAAGGCCGGTCTGGGAAAGACGGGCCGCGTCATCAACAAGCTCGTCAGCGACAACGACTCCCTAAAACGAGACATCAAGATTGAGCGCCTCCTCGCCGAGGAAGCCAAGCAGGCCGCGAAATTGTTGGAGGACAAGATGGAGCGTATGGCCAGCGAGTACGAGAGCAGACTGCTCGAGGCCAATGTCACAAAGACTTTGCTGGCCAGGAAAGAGCGGCAAGTGGAAACTCTCAACGCCATGGTTCAAGCGGAGAAGAAGCGCGCCGAGGCTGCCGAGGCCCGGGAGCGGACCTGGAAGCAAGAGATGGAGAGGACCAGGACAGAGTCAAACGACCAGATCGACGAAGCCATAGCGCAGGCCATGATGATGGAAGGCCGCTACAACGCCATATCCTCCCATTGGCGTGACCAGGGCAACCACGTCAAGGGCGCCATTGCCGAGGTGAGGACGGAGGTGACTGATCTTGTCGAAGAGCGTAGGAAGGACGACGAGAAGATTCAGACCTTGCGGGAGCTGTGCGAACAGCAGGACTCCAACATCAAACAACTAACGAGCGAGAAGCAACAGCTGGTCAAGCTGTTTGAGCAGTACAAACTCACCCAGGAGGAGGCGCTAAGGGACATTAAAGAGACGGCACTGAGGCAAAAGGAGGAACAAGACCGTATCCTGAAAGAATCGAAAGAAGCCCTGGATAAACTAAAATGGGCCTTGAACGTCAAAGCCACAGTCAAAGACGCCCAATGAGCTGCTTCGACAAAAGCCAACCACTACATCTCGACCAAGACATTAAGACGGCCGTGCCGACAAAATATCATGCTTGACCAACCACTACCAAGCGTCGCCGGAGTTATTTCCTCGTCTCTTCTACACTTCACTGCGGCCTGTAGGCTGGCGAACCTGCAAATGAGCAAACCAAACACCAGATCAACGCTGCATTTAGCCGTCTTTCTTCTTCGATCAAACACTTTGCATTTGCAGCCTCGTGACGGGAATGGATGGCACAGCCGTCTCGCTCATCTTTCTCTTCTCCGCTACAATTTTTTATTTTATTTTATTTCTGGCGTTGCATCTTTTACAGCTTCCCATCACGAGTGCAATGATGGATGAGCAGTCTATGATTGGCCGATGCTTCAAACAGGATACCATGCTTCGTCCCGGCACATGACAGGGTTAAGGCGGCAAGGCGCATGGGGCGTTGGGTTTGCTTTTGATATCACAAGAAATCGTTTGCAATGTTGCAGTTAAGGTTTCATGGGAGGTTGTTCTTAGATTCAAACACTGGGCGAAGGGACACAAACAGCACCCGTTCGGCTTGGAGGGTGGGAAGAGCCGGGAGAATTCATGGGCATAGACGGGAAACACCAAACGCAAAAGGAAAGGAGCAGCACCGGCAAACTGGAAACAGGGAAAGATAAGGCACCTATGGTAATCCCTCACGAGCACCATGTACAGACCTAGTGATTCAAGCTGCCCGTCCGGTGGTCTTCAGATCATCCTGGAAGCTTGCTATGCTTCCTACAAGAAAGTAGCTCCAGTTTACGACACAATTCGCGAGCAACTAAAGTACTACCTGAGCCGTTTCCTGCTTATCATGCCAGGTGGTGAGCACTTGATACTTCAGGTTGCACTTGAAGCGGCGGAAGAGTCGAGAGACCAACCAATGAGTGACAGCCGTGTAGCACCCCGGAGGAGCTACACGGCAGCTGCAATAGAACGAGATGTGCCACTGGGAAGGACAAACAATACGCACCCTCGCTCCGAACAATAGAGGTGAATCATCTCCATCTCTCTTATTCACAGGTCTGAGGCACGTATTCAGGCGCACACTGGCAACTGGCAGCTGGCAGGCAAACAGCAACCAGCTGCACCGCACCTGCCTACACCTCCACTACTTCTACCCGCGCCTTCCTTTATTTCTTCTTCTCCGATAGCTCGTACTCTGCAACGATTTCTTCGCCTATGCCGCCATTATCTATTCACCACGCAGCTTCACTATAGGCTACCCTTGCCTGCTATTTTGCTACGTGGTGTGAATCATTGTCACGGAGTACGTAGCGTTTGCGTACCCATATCTTCAATCGTCGCCGCCTTTTCTCTCTTTGGGTTTCTCTCTCTCCTCTTTCTCGTCCACTCAGTATGTCGCTATGTACAGAGGGCCGTCTGTGCCCTCCAAAGGCCGCTCAGGCAACAGAGAATTCGCCATCGCTGGAGAACACCATGTATGTGGAATTCCGCATTGCAAGCAACCCCCCTCTGCTCCCGAGCGGTGTTGCCTGGGTGATGGATAAAGTCACGGAGGCTTTAAGACCAGTGCGTAGATGCAAAGAAGAAGCTTCTGTTCAAGGCTACCGAGACTAAACCAAATACGCAGAAGGAGATTCTTGAAATACTCTATGAGCCAGAGTTCTACTGGTTCAAATGCACGACCACGGCCGCTATTCGGGGCGAAGTGACGCAGGCTCTGGAGGCAACGTTGACGAACATTATGGAGGAAGAAACAAGTCCCATGAACTCAGATCCTGGCTGTAACAGAAACCCGCCCGACGTTACAATCATTACTGAGAACCCCCGGGTATTGCCATGGATGCCTCTACAGCACCGTTCTAGCATGGAAGCTTACGACAACTTCCGGTTTCCAGAGATCATGCGTGATGCGCTTTATAAGGCGACATGGAGGGGGTTAGAAAACTATCCGGACTTAACGATTACGGAGTTGTTACAAAGGTTTCGCCATAGGGTTCATCTCCCTCAAGATGTCCACGTTCCCATTGATGTGCCAGCACTGGCCAGTACTCTTGGCTGCGATATTTATGACAATACGCGCCAGGACTGTTTATACGTCGCTACAAACGCAAGCAGCCAAGAGCTACGAATTATTTTGGGGAAGCTAGATACCATGCTTCGTTTATACAGTGATGGCGAATCGGCACAACCCGATGCAACATCCTTCACTGCTCTCCTGGAAGAAAACCTCATTGAACTTCAGACACTGGATATCAACAGCAACATTGACGAAGCCAGCGAGTGTTCTGAGCAGTGTATAGAGCAACCATCCACTGCACAGGAGGAAATGGTCCCGGTTTTCGAAGGGGATGATCTTATGTGGTTTGACGATGAGCGGCCACCTAGCCGCATGGCTTTGCGGGCCATCACGGAGGAACAGGAGCATTTACTGGATATGGAGCCCATGAAGCTGAACGGAGGCAATGACCGCGGTCACACCTTTGATGGTATCAAGATACCGGTTACTGCAACTAGCAACGACGACAAGACTCGCGGTCAAAGCCAGCAGGACATCACAAGCATCAACACCAACACCAACCAGCCCACACAGGCGAAGCGACGTAATAAGCGAGCCAAGGTGACTGCAGCGGCTGACGTGTGCGCCCCTCCAGTTCATGAGGTGAAGGAAATGAAGGCACCAGTCGAATTCTGGTAAGGCACTGGGCCGTGTCGATGGATATCAAGGAGTAGTGCTAGGCTGGACTGTATGCTTCCGTCTCGCTATCGCAAAGATGCGGCGCTGATTTCGTCTGCGATAAAGTTGCAATTCTCTACAAGTTGATATAAATGTGAACATGAAAGTAAAACCCGCACTCGGGATTGGCTACGTCTGTCTGTGAATCGGGGCACAACCCCCCCCCACCACCATGACGTAAGGGTTGCACGTCCCCAAATGTCTCCCTCAGGGTGGTCACGATGTCGATTCCACAGCTGAGTTCTAGCAATTGAACGGACCACAGCCTTGCAGAGGATTACAAGGATATAAATATATACATATATATACCTGAAGCCGTGATTACTTATCAATCCTGCTACGTAGGCATCCCCCTAGGTACTTCACGGCCGGCCACCCCCAATACCAAGGCATCATCACTCGCAAGGCCTCCCAAACGGGCAGCCACATCGCGATCCCCACTAGCGCGCCCATGCAGGACAAGTGGGATCGAGAATCCAGCGCATGCTGATCATACGAAACCATCCCGGCAAAGCATCCATCGCCGTGCAGTAGCCCAAACTCGCCTTCAACCAGGTTCATATAAAGAGGCCTGCGGAACGGTAGCAATCTGGGGTTTACCCCTTTGCACTGCGATGTTCTCCCCCCATCATCGTCTGAGGCCGCCTTGGAAAACCTCCCAACTTTGCGAATTCGAGCTGCTCGTTCGGTCTGAGCCGTGCCGTAACGGGGAACTAGGAATCCGCCTCTTCAGCTACGAGAAAGGGGACCAGACACGCAGGGCACCATGACGGAGGAACACGCCACAGCGACAGCCCTGGCAGGCGCCCTGCTCCTGCTGCTGCTGCTGCTGCTCGCCCTGGCCGCCGCCCGCCTCGCCGTCTTCGCCGTCCGCCTCAACCGTGCCATGGCCCAGGCGCCCCCCGAGGCTGTCGCGTACTGCCACGACGAGCCCCTCGCGCCGGACCGCATCCGCGCCGTCCATCGGGAGACGGTGGACAAGGGGCTGGACTGGCGGGCGCGGCTGCCACCGAGGCAGCATCGGCGGTATATCGTTGTGGGCGGCTCAGGTATGTCATCTGGCTCCAACCAAAGGGGAGGAGGGTGTATGCTTTGCGGGAGAAGAGTGAGGCTAAGGAATTCCTATCGCAGGTTCCGTGGGCAGCCACATCGTCCTCGTGCTGCTCGCGACGGGCGTGCCCCCCAAGGCCATCCGCATCGTCGACGCCCGCCCGCCGCCGCGCCGCGCCGATGACCGCGACGTGCCCTTTGTGCAGGCGGACATCACCTCGGCGCACGCCGCGCGGCAGGCCCTGGCGGCGCCGTGGCCCGATGGTGACGGCGTCGCGCAGCTCCCGCTGACCGTCTTCCACACCGCCGCCGTCATCCGCCCCTTTGAGCGCAACCCGCTCGTCTACGACCGCTGCCGCCGCGTCAACGTCGCCGGCACGGCCAACGTCCTCGCTGCCGCCGGCCACGCGGGCGCCGGCGTCTTCATCTTCACCTCGAGCAGCTCCGTTGGCGGCGCCGCCGTAGACTGGTTCGCCGAGTCGTCGTCGTCGTCGTCGTCCGCCGCCTGGTGGCGGCTGACCCGGCCGCAGCCCACCAACCAGCTCCAGGTCATGGACGCCAGCGACTTTTCCCAGCCGCTTCGCCCGCCGCACTGCTTCCCCAGCTGCTACTCCCGGTCCAAGGCCGAGGCCGAGCGCCTCGTCTGCGCCGCCGACAGGATCCGCGTGGGCGAGGCCGGCGACGACAAGCCCGCCATGCGCACCGGCGCCATCCGCCCGGG
The DNA here is from genome assembly GCA_000732775.1 of Stachybotrys chlorohalonatus IBT 40285. NCBI lineage: Eukaryota > Fungi > Ascomycota > Sordariomycetes > Hypocreales > Stachybotryaceae > Stachybotrys > Stachybotrys chlorohalonatus. Next base: position 58,474 of record KL660440.1, on the reverse strand, counting down.
CAACGGCGTGTACGGCGCGCCGGGCGACTTTGTCATCGACCGCATGCTGGCCCAGCGGCGCGCCCCGACCTTCTCGGCGCCCTGGGTCCATAACTGGGTGCACGTCGCCAACGTGGCCCTCGCCCACGTCCAGTACGAGGCCGCGCTGCTCGGCCCGCACTCCGACGCCGTCTCCGGCAGGCCCTTCCTCGTCACCGACGACGGTCCCGCGATGCGTTTCTGCGACATCTACGCCGTTGGCGCCACCCTGAGCACTGGGGGGTTGCAGATCATCTACCCTCCGCCTCTCCTCATGCTGCTGATGGCGTACGCCGTCGAGGCCTACTGCTCGCTTATCGCAACAGTGCCCATCCTGCAGATATTTCTCCGCGAGCCTGGAGATCCTCTGTGTCTGTTTCAGCCCGCTGTCTTCAGTTCCGCCGTGAGCACCATCATCGACGACTCCCAGTCACGAAAAAGTGCAGAGGACGGCGGCTTCGGCTACAGCCCATTTTGCAACACTGTTCAGGGCCTGAGTCTTCAGATCGAACAAAGAAATGCAGACCTGGCGGCGAAAGCGGCAGAAGACATGATGACTTCCGCCAGAACATAACGTGGCATGATGTCCCGGCACAGGCGCTGTAGAAAGACCATGTGCATCTGTTGTCCCTTTTTTACTGGGTTTGGAGACTATGAAAAATATACCATTACCACTAGCCTTCAGAATGACTGCGGATCCATATTTCAAATTTCCCTTCATATATCCCATAGTTCTGCCCCGTTTCGTGGGCTTGGCCACCACTAGAATTGCATCTGTTGGCTCTCATGCAGTGCCCAGGCCAACTGCCACTCAGGCCGTCTTTCGTCCGTTTCTCGGAACCGTCTACTCTGTTCCCCGTATCGTCTCGGTCGGATTATTCTTCCAGTCCGTAAAGTACCCGAACAACGTCCCAGCACCACGTCGTTGTAGGGTCCATCTTTCTGAGGTCTCTCAACCACTCGATGTAGAGATTGATCGTCTCGGACGCCTCGAATTCAAACTGTGGACCACAGTAAGATGACCGAACACGGGCCAGAACCGGATGCGTTCGCGAAACATGCAGCAATACCAAAGCACCAAACATGTTCTGAGACCAAAAGAAGGACATGGGCACCAGGCGTTTGTTAAGACTAGCCGATGGCATGGCAACCGGCCACTTGAGACAAGATCGGAGGCACACTGCTGCTCCTTCGGCATCCTCGTGCGTGAGAGTATCGTGGTGGTGGAGTGCTTTGAAAATAAACGGTCGATGAAGGAGGTACCTGGCATGATAGTAGCGCGTACGAAGCATGGCGGCAAGCATGTCGGCTCCGCAAGAGTACTTGGCCGTGTGCTCGCTACCGTTCACGGCGAAAATGCTGCTACTGTGGATTTGATGCTCCGAGAACACTGGATGGAACGAAACGTTATCTGAGAAGGGGCTAGGCGGATGATTCTCTTGCCAGCGCAGATGGCATGGTAGCATGCCTCGCCACTGGTCGAGCCTTGCAGCGAGCTGTTTGATAGTGGCTGCTCCGTCCTCTTCGGAGGAAAACCCAAGCGGTGTTGCCGCGGGAAAAGCAGGGAGTGGACCGGACTCAAATGCTGTGGCATTGTCAGCTCTCCTATACCTAGTAGCGGAACCGGTGGCCAAGAGTTTCTTACCAGTCATGAGAGTTGAATGGAATTCGGCCAAAAGCCGATGGAGAACAATCTGGGAAGCAAAATGCTCTAGGTAGTGGGTTGATTGATTTCCCATGTAGTCTTCTTCAGAGAGTACCTCGTCAAAGTCCGGAAGCCCAACGGCAGTGTCGAGTCGTTCCAGTCCAGTCAGTGGCATTTCGAATTCCATATGCATAGAGCTATAACCCGTCAGAGATATTCGGGGTTAAAACATGATATATAGAGTCGACGGACCTTTCCATCATGCAGCAATGCCAGTACAACCGTCGTATAAGACCAGACTGCGGGCTATGCAATTCATTGGGTCTGCTAGAGACGCGTCCAGGGTTAGCGAACCAAGTATCCATGGCCTATGCGACACTGACCTGTTGATGAGCATTTGGCAGGCTACCGATGCAGACACCGTCATCCTCCAACAATCCTGCACGCCAGGTCAGTCGAGGTACTGGGATCAAATACAAACACCAGCTACGTACCGTAGACCGACCACAACTCTCGTAATACAAGGCGGCGAGAACAAAGATCTGCACGTTCTCCACGCTGACATCGGTGAGTGCGAACCCCATTCTCTTGCGTGCTTCGTTAAAGAATGCCAGGCCTGGCGGTCTGTCCAGTGTGCCACCTTTGATGCCGGAAGCACGACCTTTGTGGATGGATATAGGGATGCCCGAGGACATTGTCATGGCCACCTCCCCAAGAGAGAGGACCAAAAGAGCGAGAACCGACATGGCGCTGTCTTCAAAGCCAGTTGCAATGGCATTGCTGATGGTTGCAGCGCTGAAGCAGCGCCTGTCCAAGAGAGGGTACATGAAATTGTACAAGTCAAAGTAGGCCTTGCTCAACGTCTGTATGGTTTCCCAATCGACGACAAGACCTGTCATCTCTGGTCCAGTTGGCGCGCCACCGTACGGCGTAGTATTGCTGATGGACGCGTGGCCGGGGAGATTCACAGGCTGGAGACCGTCCCGGGGTAAGGAGTTCGGCGAGCTACGCAAGCCCCGTGGAACGAGCAAGTCGTTGTTGCCGCTTCGGCCCAGGCCACAGGGCCGTCCTTGGTGTTCCATATTGTTCAGAATCTGGCGGACGACAGGCCACTGGAGCATTTGGTAGACAGAGGAGACATAGCGATAGCTGCCACTACTGTTGCTGTGTGCGGGACTGGCTGGAGGCGCCGAGGACGCGCTCACAGGCACCTGAACGTCCGCATCGGCGACAAAAGGCCCAGGGGTAGGATAAACGCTGGCTTGAGAGACACTGTACAATGGAGGCGTTAGGTTGCCCCTAATGCCTAGGCCATCAATCTTGCTCTCAACACTTCTGAGTCGTTCAAGAATCTCGACGAGGGTTTTGTCTTTTCTACATAAAAAAGTCATGTGAGCAATGTGTAGGCCAGCACGTTCTTTTCGCAGGGTACAAGGGAGGCCAGACAGCTCCGGGCTGCATGATGAAAGAAGACGTCTCATCGTCACAGAGCACGCCATACTGGGAGTCAATGTTATGTACGCACTTGGTCGGTTGAGGTTCGCGATACAGACACTCAATCCTGAATCGGGAGCAGGTGCCGCATTGCGGACGCTGCTCATCGCATTTCTGCTTTCGATTTCGGCAAGTCTCGCAGGCCTATACAAGGTGTTAACGATGTGGTTTAGGATATCCGCCCAATAGTATTTGTAGGTGCTTCTAGCGAGCAACACGGGGAGGTATCGACGGGGATTGGAAGTTGTGACACTACATCAACCCATTCCGGCTTAGAGCCCTCTCGTGCGCCTCTGGACATATACAATCTAACAGGCGCGATGAGGGGATGGTAAGGACTCACTTGCGCCGCAATGGCACCGCGTTCTTTACGGGACGAGGCCGGGCCGGCCGAGTGGACGCCAGAGGTTGGGATTCCTACTTCCATCCTGGACGGATAGGACAGTGGATATATCTTTTATAGCCGTGAGATGTATACTACTGTCCGAGATGATAGGGCTCTAATAAGCCATCCGGGATCAAGCATACAGCTCGTTGTTGAAGCTCTCAACCCATAGGTGTGGAGAGAACACCCACGGGGATGTGGTGGACACAGCAGCAAGCGACCCTGTGCCAGCAATCGGGAGGAATTGGTGAGCCAGCAGGTGTGCGCAGCCTAGCAACCGCGGCTGAAATTGCCAACGAGGACGACAAGGAAATCCGTCAAGCAACCTGTGTCTGGAGACACGGGGCGGTCGTGCGATTACCACACAGAGTAAAGGCCTTCGAAGAAACGAAGGGCGATGCTGGTAAAAACTGCCGGAATGCTGGCCGGTCCCGGGGAAGGGGAACCAGAAAGTGGGTGGGAGAGGAAAAGTTGACGCCGGCCGAGGTCACTCCCTGGCCGGTGCTCTCTTTCCCCTTCCCCCCCCCCCCTCCCCCTGTCTCCTGGTAACAGCTCGGTAATAATAACACACCCATGGAAGTAGGGCGACACCAAACCAACTCTAGCCCCCAATCATCAGTGGTGTGGTAGATGGCAACAAGGATCTCAGACCGCCTGGTTCGAGATTGATGTATTTGGTCCGAATATTTCTAGAAAACCCAGCATTTCAAGGGAGGAATAGTTTCCCATCCGAGCAACCATGTGCGGAAGGCTCACGGTATGGCATTCACTGTCTCTCAACACGTCGACGAGGACTCAGAGCGGGCACTTGGTGGTTCTGCTGGGACATGCCGGTGCCTGTCCCGCTCCGCTAAAAGGGCGGATCAGCCTATGTGGTGGGCTCCTCCAACTACCTAGTCTAGCAGCCCGACAAGTGACGACGCGAACCATGACGGCGGGTCAATTGTAATCGGAGTTGGTGGTGGTTTCTGGCACAAGGACAACGGCCAATACGCGTACCCGGTAACAATCATTAGGTGAACACATGGCGTTGGTCGCATCGTGGGCTCTCTTTCGAAGCCAAGACTCTCTGTCCGCAAGTCCCGGCGCCATTGGATAAAAATGTCGACAGGGCTGACAGGTGAACAGTGCATTTGAAACCTGGGAAGCGGAGCGAGGCTGAGAAGCCCAAGAGAGCCAAGTGCTACACGGCAGTCGGGGATCGATGGTTTGGTATCCCCTCAAGCCAGAGAGGAATCTTGATGAGACGAACGCTGTGAGCCAGCATCATGAGGCGGGCACCCTGCAAATCATCGCTGCTACAGCAGCCAACGCTGCAGATATGGGCTGTTGAGTTTATGGTGCACTTTGCAAGGACAGCCAACAAAAGCAATATTGAGATCATATAACGTACCGGGGAATGGCCCATCGTGTCTTGGATTGGAGATAAGCTCCCTGTATGGTCATGCCTTCTCCACCTCATCCCCGTCTCGGCAGTTCAGCCCACATGTCTTCCCCTTGGGATGGTTTACCTTTTGGTCAACCTCTGCTGCTGTACCATACGTTCCCTTGCATGGGAATTCTTTGCTGATTCTCGACTCGGCTCGACAGTACCGGGTGGTCCATCACCTTGCCGAAGCGACGCGTCAAGCATGGCATGATGGGCTTGGCTTGTTGATTCTTTTCGTCGCCTGGTGGTGATACTCTATCCCTACGCCCGAACGTGTTGAGATGTTTCAGTTTCATCGACTCCCCAACATACCTTTTTGCAGCTTCTCCTTTGGTGAAGCCTGATGTTGCTCAGTCTGGGCACGTAGTTGGGATGCGAGAGCGGATGGCAAACATGATATGGCTGCCTGCGCTGCCATGGAAAAGATCTTGTGTCTGATGTGACTTCCTCATCACTTGGCGTCTGAAGGGGCGGGATCGGCGAGTCATCCCCGGACGGAGGATTATGACCACGCATGCTTGTCAATGGACCAGGAGATCACGGATACTGCCGAGGATGACGGCACAGAATCATTAATTAACTGAAGAGCCCCAGTGGGCCAGCGTTGCCGCACAGGTACATGGGTGATATGCACCTGTGAAACGGCCCCCCTTCACTGGGCTGGCCCCGCCGTAGACGTGCATGCTGATCCAAACTCGAGCCTGTCGTCGGATGTTGGCGAACTCTTCGTACGGGCATCACAGGGAGTCACAAAATAGTCGTCCGCCGTTCCGTGGCCAAAGGGTAGCTTTCCAGCAAGTCCTTCGTCGGCTGCTGTACTGGAAGACCACTTTCGCGCAGTTCAATTAGATTGCCAAGGAGTCTGAGGTCAGGCTTATATGAGAGATGATTAGACTCGGTATGGTCGGGTGAAGATGCTTGCAACATCTGTTGGGGAATCTCTTCTTTTTGTATGTCTTCTCTGAGTGCCTTCCACTACGACTCTGCTTGGCGATCATGGGCAGGAGCATTTTCCCTCATAAGGCAGGTCCAGCAGGTTCTGCGGTGAGACATCCAAGGTAGTAACTACTAGCAGAGAGGTAGGTAAGTACCGTTCCCGTTCGATCGGAGCATTTCGAGCGCAATATGGTGATTAAGACACCTCCTCGAGAACCAGGGTCTTCTCTATACCTAAGGTACTAGGTACGTATTAAGTAAGGTAGGCGCGAGGTTGCAGGATGGCCCTTGACTTCAATTGGGGCTGCACCTTCCTTCTTTCTTTCCGTCAGTCCTGCATCCTTGGTCTTGTCGGCTCAACAAAAAGAGTTCGGCGGCCCTTCATCGTGATTCGACGAGCGGACGAATCGGCTCTCGCCAGGACATTCCCCGGTTCTACAAACCGCGGAGACACCTGATTACAATAGTGTTTGGAGTAGCTGAATCCTACCACCTACCGCGGTCTGTGTAGCGTGACGAGGCAGCTAATTTGACTAAAATGGTTGAGAAGGTCTGATCATCCAATCACGACCCCTCGGACAATGCCTTCAGCTGAGACATGCACGCAATGTCCGCCTTTTGAGAGCAAGTCCTTGCGTCCATCCCTTCTTCCTCCACTCCATCCTTGCCTCTACATCTGGCATGAGCATGATTTGCCGGCAAACACCCTGGTAGCCGCGCTGTTGCATCGAGATCAGCCAATATGGCATTTGGGATCCTTGAACCCAAGGACAACCAAGATGTCCCAGGTAAGAACTGTCTTCGAACTGCATCCGATCACTAAAGGCATACGGCTGACCACCCCTCATTGACAAGGGACCACCAGGTATTTCGAAGATCCAATCCACTCGCAGGGCACGGGGGACGCCGCTCCAAGATTGAAGGTTGATGCCAGCGGCAAGGAGCCCATTATTCTTGTACGATCCCTCGAGTCCGACGATTCAGCCAGAGAATATCCGGCCATTGACCTTTGACTCCAGATCCCACAACCCTCCGATGACCCCAATGATCCTCTGAACTGGCCCTTGTGGCAACGGGACTTGATAACCTTCATACTTTGCTTCGCCGGAATTCTTGCGACCGCTCTGGGCCCTATACTTGCAGCCAACACCATTACCATATCTCGCCTGCTCTCCCAAAACTTGACTCGCGTCGCCCTGTTGACGGGCTACTTCCTCCTCGGTGCCGGTGCCGCTGCTATCTTCTTCGTTCCATCTGCTCGAATATGGGGAAAGCGACATCTCTTTCTAATAGGAATATGCATCATCGTTGCCTCAAGCGCATGGGCCGGCTCCATCGGGACAAACTACGGCAGCCTGGTCGGCGCACGAATACTCCAAGGCGTTGGTGCTGCCCCTTTTGAGAGTCTGCTCAATGCCGCCGTAGGCGATCTCTACTTTGTTCACCAAAGAGGCGTGCGCATGGCCTTCACCAATCTTGCTGTGTTCGGAGGTGCCTTCTTTACGCCTATCGTGGTAGGCAGAATCACCCACTCACTAGGCTGGTGGTGGACTTTTAACTTCGTTTCCATATTCATGGCCGCTACTCTGCCTGCTGTGTTCTTCTTCTGCCCCGAGACAGCCTATCGCCGAGCGGCAAATTTGAATACTGATGTTTGTGTCCATGAAACGAAAACACCACAGGAGCAATTCTCGGGAGCGCCCGAAGTTGATAATCATGGCATAGCAGATTCGCAAAAGTCCGGCTTCGTTCTGTTCCCTAAATCAGATGCGCCACAGCCTATGGGCAATTACAGGACTCCCAAAAAGACATTCATTGAGTCGTTATCTCTGTTCGATGGCAGGAAGACCGACGACCGCTACTGGGTCCTTTTGCTAAGGCCATTCCCTCTCCTCCTGAATCCGGCCTTCATATGGGGATGTTTGATTCAAGGGACAATGATTGGTTGGACCGTCTTTATTGGTGTTCTAATTGCAGCCATATTCATCGGCCCGCCTTACTTTTGGGGCGAAGTTTTGGCTGGATACACCTACACTGCTCCCTTCATCGGGGCTCTGATTGGGTTCGCCATCTCTGGGCTCCTGGCCGATTCTAGTGTTCGATATCTGACCAAGCGCAACAACGGTATCTACGAACCCGAGTTCAGGATACTCCTGGTCCTTCCTATGATGATTATCGGAGGGATAGGCCTTTACGGGTTTGGCCTCACCGCAGGCGAGGTGATCTCAGGCCAATACACATTCTATGTCCCCTTGGTCTTCTTCGGCTTTGAGGTGGCTAGCATGGTCATTGGTGCCGTCGCAAGCTCCCTCTACATCGTCGAAGCTTACAGTAGGCAGGTTGCCCCTTTCTCAAGAAGCTCTGCTGACCCTCAGATAGGAGACTTGACCATCGAGGGACTGACCTTGATGATTATCTTTAAAAACTTCTTCAGTTTTATCCTCACGTTCTTTGCATATGACTGGCTCATGCATGGAGGAATCCAGCGTACCATGGTGGCAATAGCCTCGGTTCAAATTGCCGTCTGTCTTTTGAGCATACCTATGTGTAAGTCCTCGGACCAACCAGCAGTATGCACTTTTGACCACTGACAGGGATATGCAGACATATATGGAAAGAGGTGCAGATCCTTCTTTCATCGGAACGACTTGCTTTCAATGACTGGTCTTCGATAGTTCACGAAGTACTTTTACTTTAGACAGCATTTAATATGACGCGTTTAACGCAATTCAGGACTCACGATGGTTCTCGCCATGGCAAACCCCTGCTTTCCTGCTGCTTTTCTGATTCAGCCCAAGCCAAGGATGTATCATCGATGGTATTATCCTAATCTTCTTTTACGCTTCCACGTTGCCTCCCCATTAAAACCAAACTCGGTCGTCTCAATGATATCTGACTCATGCATCGGGCGAACCTTGTCTCTCTGGGTCTATCTATTGGCCTCTCCGACTTTCGACATGGGGATTCCTAAATCTTGACCCAGTTGACCATGTCTGCTGTTGTCGAAGCAAAGATTGGCTTCTTGACCAAGCGTAGACCGCCAATCAACATGACAGCTGCCTCTAAGCACAGGAGTACAACAAGTGCAACAATGGCGCCAATGGTGCCCGCCAACATGTTGGAGATGCCGCCGTTGATTTCGCAAGGCTCGGATGGCGCCTGTGTGCCTCCAGAGCCGGCAGTGGCGCATTCATTCCCAGCGTTGCCGCATACTTCGCACCAGTGTTCTGCGTCCTGGACGGCGAACTTGCTCATGCCGGCCTCGAACACAGACCAAGGAAGAGTTGGCGTGTCTTGCACGAATAGCGGTTACATGGTCAAATCTTTCTCTGCGGCCGTTCCATTTGAGATGTAAAAGCGCACCCCGATATGCTCGGCTGAGACGCTGTGTAGCATTGGTCACAAGTTCAAAAGTCATGGATGAGGCATAGTCGCAGATGCCGTAAGATCTCGAGCTGGCGCGTGGCAGGGTAGCCAGGCCGAAGAAGGCCATGAACACGTCATAGTCACCGAAGTCGACGTGGAAGCGAGGCGCATCTGGACGTCCCATGACGATGGTCTCAAGGGCTTTCATGATTTTCCCAGCGAGAACTGCACCAGCGATGGAGCGAATGGGCTCGCTGGTGTTATACGCCAAGTTCCCATTCATGGGTGGATGCGAGGGTGAATAGCCGGTCCAGTGTCGCTCGTGTAAGGAGTTCCTTGGGAGCGGGGAGAGAGCTGCGGATGGAAGCAGCATTGACCAGATCATAAAATGTAATGTGAAGGCAGAATTAGCGTGTGTCTGATGCAAGGAAAATTAGGCAGACCGTACTAGAATAGCTGTGGTTGTAGTTTGCTTTGTCTCTGGGGACAGTGCCGTTGAGAATGGGCGACAGGCTTCGGTAAAAGTCGAGGCTGTCATCATAGATGTCACGGTAGGCTTCAGATGTGAAGTATCCTTGCGAGCTGACCTCGGCATTGGCATAACCGGCTCGTGCCAGACGCCATCTGGTATCCTCTGCCTTGCCCTCCACGGCGCCGTCTTCGGGGGCCTTGACGGGCACGTCCTGGTAGCCAGGCAACGGAGCAGCGACACGAGCCCCGTTGGCCGAGATGGCAATGGTAGCATTCACCGGCGGGTACAAGCCCTGCAAGAACCCAAAAGCCGACTTCCGCGCGACGGCGTTGAGCGACGAAGCAGCGCCCAGCTGCGTCCACAGGGCCTCGTCGGAGCTCAAGCCACGGATCCTCTGAGGGGCGGCCGCGGCGACGTAGCGGCCGCGGTAGAAGGCGTCCGACGAGACGACCTGGCGCAGGCCGAGCGGGGTTAGGCTGACGGGCTGCCGAGCTTGGGCGGTCCGGTCGCCGTGCCTGTGGAAGACGTAGAGGCCGAGAACTTGCTCGGCGGCGGCGGGCCGTGCGGCGATGGTCGCGAGGACGAGGACGAGGCTGAGAAGCGCTGCGTGCTTCGTGGACGGTCCTTGCTGAGGCGGTGGCTACTCAACTCATATCCATCTGCACAGGTTTTGTGTTGGTGAGTGCGTCTCGAGTGTCGCTACGTTGGAGGTCCAGTTTGTCGAGTCAAAGAGAGCAGACGCGGCGGATCATAGAACCCCGTGCAGCAACTTGCATTTTCAGCTGGTATACCTTGAATAGTTGCGGCTCCCTCATCTGTCGACCTTACCTACTTACCTAGCAGTTGCCACTTCATATCTTCCGTCAACAAGCTGGAACATCAGGTAGCAAGGCCACTCACACACACCCCTGTACCTCCTATCCACCATTCCCATCCGTGGCATCTGCCATATAGATCATCAGCTCCGCATTGTGGAGTCGTCACCAGCCCGCGGGTCACCCGTCGACAAGTCTCGTGGCCGGACGCCAAGACCCGCGATGTGGGCTCCGTGTCCGAGGCCCACGCGGTTTTATGCCGCGACAGCCGTTGGAGGGGCCGGCTCGTCATGGGTGGATAAGCCGTTCTCAGGCTGCTCCTCTTGTTTGTCATGTTGCGGCCATGCCAACGATACGAAGTTGAACGGGCCTGGGTGGAGGGGATTCAAGGAATAAGGAGGCATGGAGAGTTGGGACTGAATTCTAGCAGCATCCGCTCCCATCTACTACCCAAACACGCAAATACGTTCCAAATCCCTTGGAAAACATAGACCCGAAAACAGTTGTGGCATATTCCAAGAGACTCCGACTCTCTGATGTGCACTTCAAAGCTTTGACTTGCTGCTGGTCTCCGTCTTTCTTGTATCTTTCAAGTGCTTCGATGTCTCCCCCGCCAGCAGAAAATCCGGATACTCCATGCCGTTATCAACGCCAACCATGATTGCCCCCTGTCTCCTCCACGCGGCGCCATCCACAATCAGCGTCTGGCCATTGACGTACGAGCCGGCTTCGCTCAGCAGAAAAACGGTGGCATCCGCGATATCCCTCACGGTGCCGAACCGGCCCGACGGCACGGCCTTGATGAACGCAGCTTTCTCGGCTTCGCGAGAGCTGCCCAGGCGTGCCATCCCCTCCGTTTCCTCAATGGCTCCGGGGGCGATGGAGTTGCTCGTGAACCCCCTGGGGCCGTACTCGAGGGCCACGGACGCCATGAGCGAGTCCACGGCCGCCTTGGCCGCGGACATGTGGGACTGCAGCGGCATGCCTGTGTAGTGGAAGGTGGCGGAGACGTAGATGATGCGCGGGGTGGAGCTACCAAGGAGGTGCGGGACAGTTGCTTTGACGGTGTTGAAGGTGCCGAGGACGTCAATGTCCATGACTGACTTGAAGGCGTTTGGGCTGATGCCCTCTATTGGCGCGACGTAGTTTCCCGCCGCACCGGCACTATTCCCCCCGTCGTTAACGCCATCGGATTGTCATCAACGGCAAGGACCCGGTACTCACATGACAAAGTCAATGCCGCCCAGCTCGCGGGCACACCGACTAGCCGCCTCGCTAACGCTCTGGGCCTGCGCGCACGTATCTTAACGCCCAGCCGGCATGAGTTTCAAGGTGATGAAGGGAAGGTTACCTTGCGCACGTCGCACCCGCCGATGCCAATGACCTTGGCCCCGGGTCGGACGCTGGCAATGTCCCGGGCCGCGGCCTCGGTCTTGTCCACGCTGCGGCCCAGGATGCACGCGTTGGCGCCGAGGCGGACCAGCGCCCGCGTCTGCATGCTGCAGATGGTGCCCGCGCCACCCGTCACGAAGACGACCTTGTCCTCTGTAGCAACAGCATACGGAAGACCGCGATGATCAGCCTGATGGCATCAAGGTTCGGGGGGTTATAGAGTAGCACTTACTGAAGATGCCATCCCGCCAGACGGGGCTCAGGTATGTGGATTCTGGAACCGGCATCGTTGGGGTTTTTTTTGTTGTTGTTTTTTTTTTTCAAGTATCAATATTTGGGAAAAGCTGGAAGAAAGACAAGGGAATTCAGAATGGCTTGGATGTTATGATGGCACTCGAGCAGAGTGTCGAGGCACACGGGCAGTCGTACGCCATGCCAGGATGCACGATGAACCTCGGCATATCCACTTCTGTGGCTTTGTAACACCGAGCAAGGTGTGGCTGGTGTATCGCAGCCACAACACGTGGTCTCGCCCAAGCAAACTGGGGAACCAACTAAGGCATGTAAGGATATCACATACTTGGGTACCTACAGTGGCCGGCATTTAGTATTTGACCCCTGTTGAGAAACCGCTAACAATCGGGATAACTTTTGGTTGATGATAACGCGTTACAGTAATCAGGGTTGTTGAAAGGCGTCGGACTGGGGTCAAATACTATTTGCCGACCACCGTAGTGTATGCAGTACGCCCCGTTGGCTGGCACCAACGAAAAGACCTTGATGGGTCTCCAATGATAAGATGCATGTTGGATTTCCATTTTCCATCTCGAACACCCTCCGACTCCACACGACTCAACATCCCTGGATGATCCTTTCACCGTCCTCAGGTGCCATCGGCAGGGCACCCCAACTCCTGTCAAACCCCTTCCCCTGCCACGCTCTCGGCTTGCGTGGGCTTGCCGAAGCTACGATGCCACGGCCGGTGTGCAGCACTCACATCTCGAGTCAACGCCTTCACCATGCTCTCTCCTGTCAATCGTACGATACTGATTGGATTCGCCTTACATTTAACCGAGCGTGGGGCTGGGTGGGCTTGGTCGCTAGAAGAAAGGACGAACTTCTTTTACTGTGAACCTCTTCATGCAACCATGACCCAACGCTTCTCCTCTTTTTTTTTTTTTTTTTTTTATTAAACTTTCTTGGCCTGAACCGTTACGCGGCGCACTAGCTTCGCAGTTGATGTGACGGGAAACGTGGTGATGGCAGAATGGCGTGCCGACGTCGAAGCTACGCCGGACGGAGGACGGCTTAACTCACTCTAGCGTGCGCCAGTGGCGTGTCAAGCTTTCACGAACTTTGATGGAGCTTGCTCACGGATACAAAGCTACAACCGTCCCATCCCGCCAAAAGTCCGCACTCCTGATTGCAGAGTCTTGGACCGTCGATCAGCTTCCCCGGTGATCGGCGACTGTGTGGACATGGTTGCCCGAACGAGTCCGCAGCCGAACTGATGGGATGGGATGGGATGGGATGGGATGGGATGGGATGGGATGAAGCTATGCCGTGATAGGCTTAAAACATCAAACGCCGTCCCATCCAACAGCCCAAGTTGACGACAACACCGGCAATGGCATCCACCGCGGGCACTACAATCTCTCTGCACGAGCAAGCGATTGATGGCTTGTGCGGTCGACTCGAAGCTGAAAAAAATTGGTATGGTGAGTAAAGGTCAGCGGCAGGTGTTGAGAAGCAAAGATCACAACGTTGCCGCTTTGGAGCAAGGTGATCGGCGAACAGATGGGATGCAATCCACCTGGCCCGTGTTGACGTCGCGAGAAGTCATGACGCCGAGTCAAGATCATAGATTGAAAAAGCACCCCGTCGTATCCTTAGCCTAGTGTGACGCGGCGCAGTCGCCTCCCGCCCACCCCCAGGGCGGGCCTGAAACAATGCCCAGGTCTCGGTAGGCTCAGGAACGCGCAGGGTCCTGAGCACTTCACCGGCATTCACCCTCCACATCAGACCAATAAGCACCTGTAGACGGATGAGCAGGCAAATGTGGTGTAGACACGCAATGTTCAGGACGTCTCAAAGTTAGGTCAATCTTTCGACCGGGCTGTGGGGCGCCTCGACCCTGCATGCCAGATGAAGTACCGACGTACAGTGCAACTCGAAGCCATGCTTGATTTGCCTCACCCGTTCTGGTCAATCCGGCCACCCAGGATAACTCACACTTCTACTGTAGAGCTCATCGGCAACGTATCCGGACATGGGCTCCTGACCCCACAGTTTCGTCCGCCCGCCGTGGAATAATCGGGTACGCAAGCAACCGCTTTGTGACCACTCGGTACTCCCCCTAGCCTTCAACTCCCAGTGACCCGTCCATGGTGTGAAGATGGGAAGGGTTTTCGGACGAGATCTGTGCAGCCGCAACCAAAACACCGGCATGGAAACAAGGGCTAGAGCGCAGTTTCACAGCACATACTTCAGAAGTTGCTCGGTCTACGGATAACAGCAGCAGCCCGACAGATTTCTCCGATCCTTCCATCTAATATCATGGACCACAAGATCGGCTAATGGTCATAGTGCCAGGGGTTCCTAGGATAGTCCCTACCGTATTGTTTCCCTGCCCTCATTGTAAGGGTTCTCGGCTTGATATATAGACACCTGTTCCTAGCCCGGCTGTTTTGCCCCCGGATTGATGTCCCCGCTAATATCCCATAATCCTTGAGCATAGCATGATTCAGCTCGTCGCATGTGGTGCGTTGTTCCATCATGGCGCGAACATCCCATCGAGTACTATACCACAGTGGCTGACTTTGTGGATATCCTCCCGTCTATCACCATTCATCCCGGCCGAGCTTGGCCCTTACAGCTAGGCTGATGGCCTCCCGCAGTCTGCTTGTCCAGCGCAGCCTACTGCCTGCTTCGCGTGCTGGTTACGTCAGGTTGCAGAGACAAGTGCAGATTGACGAGCATTCCAGTGTCTTGGTCTTCAAGGTCTCTGTTGAATATCAGTAGGGCGGCTCGCATCTTGATTCCTATTCGCCGATCCATCTATTCGTTCCCCATGTCCCATAGCAAAATCGCTGGCCAGAGCTTGCTGATCATGAATCGCTGAAGCACAGAAGAGGTGTACGCCAAAGCAGTGAGTCTATCCTTGCACAAGCGAACTGAGCCATGTTAAACCGAGTCATTTGAGTGTAAACCCCGGTCAATTAAGAGTTCCCCAAGCGTTCAATGCCCCTCTGCGGCCGACCTGTGTCTCAGATTGCCCACATGCAGTGAGAATGTTCCACTCTGCTTCAAGTTGCAGTGGTCAATTGTTCTCGGTCAAACCCAACGTTTATCCCATCCCGTAACAAATCCCTTGCCAGATAGCAAGCGGCAGCCTCACATGCTCCAACCAAAGTAGCAGAATCGTCAAGGATTCCGTACCCTCCCAGATCCCAGATGGTGAGGAAGCCGACCTCCGGGGCTTCAATTAAATTTGTAGCATGCCTGCTGTTCGAATAACAATAAGGAGACGTAGAGAAGGATGGTGTCGTTGTTGCCTTGGTCCATGATGTTCCACGGCCAAGATAAACGATGATTTCGCCACCACAACCGTGCACCAGGGCTGCTCGGTGTCATCTCCTATTCTGCTTCATCGGAATGATCGTATGAGTGGCGAGTGGTGATTGATAGAGGCAGTATTCAGCCACAGCAAAGCGGACAGTTCTCGGGCAGCACGATATAGCGCTCGTGGGGTCCCTTGCTGCAGCACGACTTGCGATTACCGTCGGTGGAGGTTTTGCAGAAGTGCGCAGCCGGGTTGGTGCAGGAAGTGTATATGTAGTAGTTCTTTGTGAAGTCACACATTATGACGGTGAGAAGCCCTACCCTTGACGTTAGTTGAGGAGAAGACATTCGCATCTCGTGTGCCTGAATACTCACCAGAGTGGGGAGTGTTTCTACAAGTTGTAGGTAATAGTGCTAGGGCTGAGGATTACAGCGCAGGAAAGTAGGTGGAGAAATGGTTCTGGTCAACACCTCGGGCAATGGCACAACTCTCGAGGGGTATGGCGATGTTATATACTCTTTGCCAAGGATTGGTTTTGTCGGATATGGCAAGCTCTGTTGGGCAAAGGAAGGACGAAGTGCCAAGAGTACAAACAGGAGCAATGATGGGCAAGTGCAGCATGCGTTTGAAGTGGGTTTGCGTTTGATAGATATAGAAGGCTAGGGAGCAAAGGCCAGAGGATGTGCGGGTAGACCCCAGTCGTCAAAATGATGGAGCAAGCAGGCTCCGGGGTGACGGAGTTTGGGACGACGATGGAGGGGCTTGACCGGGCAAGCGGGATATCGTCACTTCCAAAGACGGACTGGTACGTGCGGCGGCCGGTGAGTATCGCTCATAAAGTCTGAGGAGGTGGAGAGACGGATGATGCGAGACAATGCTGGCCGTGACTTAGCTTGGACGTTTGTCTTAGACCAGATTGTCGTTTATCTGGTTGCTTGAAGAAGGAGCTGCCTGAGAGCCGGTGTGAACAGGGACAGATGGATGTCTGTTGCGTACTGCTCGGCCTCAATCCCAGGGCGAAATGCCCTCGCACCCGAATAAGAGATACGGGCGCGAGTTTCAGACACAGCCGAAGTCAGGAGCAGACATCAGGGTTGAAACGAGAAAGCGAAGAAGCAAGGCTGGCTAAAAGGAGAAGAAGAAACAAGGACTGGGGTGCAGGCGGTCCGAGACTTGCCGCATCGCGGCGAGGTGTTTTAGTAGTAACAAGAGGCTCTTCCCATGGCCAAGATTTGTGGCAGGGAGGGTGAGAGATGGCAATTGGATGCCCATCCACCCCTTGCCTTTCTTGGCTCTGAGAACGGGCTCGAGCTTGCGCTCTTGTTATTAGGGATGTGTGTGGGCTTCGGTTTTGACGTCCGGGACCTTGCCTTAGAGGGAGCACCGGACCAGCCTACTAACCCGTACGGTGAGGGACAGCGGATCCGGTAGATCCATACCGAGGAGACAAGCCTAAAGTACAAACAGGTACATGGTATCACAGGGAAGCTAGGCCTGGCCTCAGCGGTTCCATGTCTTCCGGGTCCATGACGGACTGGACCTTGTCGTGCTGCTCGGCCGCTGTCGGGGATGAGACAGGGACGGTGGGCGGCCGATCATCGAGGTCTCCAGGGAGGTCCACGGAAGAAAGATAGGACGGGGCCGTGGGCGGAAGCAAAGGCAAGAGGCGTAGGAGCCAGGAAACCGGACAGAGGGCAATGATATCCGATGCGCGCGAAATGGGGTGGCAAGCAATCAATGCATGACGGCTGGAGGGAGCATGATCACTCCGGATGGGCACGGCTTGTGGGAATCCTGTCAAAATTTCCCCCAACTGGCACTAGCAAAGGGTGGACGAGATATGTGTGTGTGCGTGTGCGTGTGCGTGTGCGTGTGTGTGTCGCTCTGAAGGAGCAAAAGAAAGTTCAAGCATGGACAGGGCAGGCACGAGCGTCGCCTGTTGCCAGGGTTCCTACCTACTAAGCTCAGAAACGGCAGCTTTGACCCACGCCCTTTCCCACGCCCAACCTAGTATCCATCGTACAGCAGTAGGAACTACTAGGTAAGTTTGCACCACTAGGTACCTTATGCACGCGCCCGCACCCGCGCCCAGGCCAACAAGGCGTGATCTGACGACACGAACCGACAGCACTTCGCACCTTCCCCGAGCTTCCTTATTACCTCAAGATCCATCATCCGCGAGGCAGGTACTTGGGGGGCGTGTCTTCAGGTTCCCGATGCGTACCGTATGTGGGTGGTTCCTGCTTCGTGCATCGTAGTACCGTGCTTACCTCGTTACCTCGTGTCGTCCAACTCCTGTGGCTGGCGCCAGATTCAATATCACTCCGTTAAGCCCACTCCCTGCAACATTGCCTCGGGTGTTTGTGGTCGCTAATGGCTTCCAGGCGGCCGGAAGGCGGCCGTGCCGCGGGGGTGGTGGTAAATCTGGAGGACTCATGCGCGCCAAGGAAAATCGTCGTACGTTGTAAAGCCGTCGTACGTCGTCCACCATGGCGTGGATGGCTTGCATGGCTTGCGTGGATGGTGTTCTGAGGAGAAGAAGAAAGACGAGTCCTCTCACTAGAATGGAGCCGGTCCCTGGCTACATGCTTCCGCATACCGCAGCAGACTAACCATACCTAAAACAGATCAGCGCATGCGCCGCTGAGAAATGCTGGTGTTGCACGCACGACCCGTGATCTCATCTTCACCCCCCTTGTCGTGCCCGCGGAACGGTTTTGCCAGACGGAATTCCTTACAATCAGCCGTTACAGGTACAGTGCCGGGACTCGGAAAACCCCTCAATCGATCGTGCTGTGTTTGGGCTCGCGTCCCCATGAAATGCAGAGCGGCACGCATTATGTCCCCGACTGAATCACACCCCATCTTTCTGAACCGTTGACACACATCTACGGAGCACATGATGCAAGATGGGGAACATGGCCATGGGCTGGCCGTTGGCAGGCGTGTTAACTCGACACGAGATTGAGGCGCGGGATCCAAGGACCCTTCCTAGCGCTGTAACAGTCGGCTCCCCTTTTCCCCAAACCTCTCTGTTCAGTCCTTTGATGTCCCAAGTTACGCACCGACCTCGCTCGAGTGTCGAGGCTAAGGGTAAGGGTAAGGCGTCAGGAACCGCTAGTCCGGACGATTCTGCTGCAGGCCCCTGCTCGATCATGCATGGAGCCACTGCTGTCGGTACTCGCAGAGCAGCAGCTACGCCGCAGAGTACCGAATGTTGACCCCTGCCACCTCTCCTTCCAATGCCGCTGCTGCCCGTGCTGATGATTCCGCTGATGGGCATCGAGGCCCAAGCCCGTGGCCAACACCAGAAAGACGGCAGGGTGAGAAGTCAGCAGCCAAGTCGCCCGCAAGAGGTCCAGCCAGCGGCAGGTGGCGCCGCCGTGGCCGCCCGGACGCGCGGCTCAGTCCCTCCTGTGAATTCATGATGAAGCGCCGGCACACTACGTAGATCCGGTGCCCTTGTTCTTTCGCAGCAGAGTCCGGGCCCCCGTACATCGTGGACCTAGGCCCGTGGGCTTCAGTGGGGGTCGTGCCCGAGGTCGATGGCCACGCGCGGGCCCATGGTTCAGACCCAATACGCCAAGTACTGTACCAATACTGTCGGTAAGTAAGTACCCAAGCGCCTGTTCCGTGTCCCAGTCCAATGCAAGTCCAAGCATTTCGTGCATTCAGCATCTATCGGCGCCATGGCCTCCTTTGTCATGACCGCCAGCTGCCATAACTCACAGCACGGCAGTTTGGCAGCGTTGCGTTCCCTCCGGACGTTGATCTCTGTTGCAGATGGGTATCCAGTAGGGTCAGCCTTACTTGTCATCCTTCCGCGCTCTGGGCTCGCCTAGGGTGGTAATACTCGACAAACATTGACTACATGAGGTTCTGGTTGCCGGCATGCTTGGATTTTTGTTTTTGTGTTTTCCCCTTGTCCTTTTTTTCTTTTCCCTTTTTTCCCTTTTTTCCTTTTTTTTTTTTTTTTTTTTTTTTTGGCCCCCAACCCTGTTCACATCCTGGAAACAACATGCGGGCGGGCCGGTGCATTGGCCCATGCTCACATCTTCCCACAGGGCACAATGTGAGCCACGTCCCCGGCCAATGGGTCGGGTCTGTAGTGCATGTCTGCCCCTGTCTTCCAACAACCCATAGTGGAGTTGAGCCCCTTGAATATCGAATTGGACGGGTTTGGCCGGAGCATCTCATCAGACAATCCTTCCCACGCGTTGATGTCCGATGCGGATAGAAGATGTTGGGTTTCTGTTCTCCGTACAATACGGGCAATGAATTGCTTGTACGTACCACCGAGTATGAAATTTGTATCACCCATCTGAACCATTGCCCTCGAGGTGGCGTGTGTGACTGGTTCCTCGGTACTTCACCTTCATCGGATACGCAGGAGGGCTTAATTTACATCTTCAGTAGGGTTGTCTCTTCGGCAAGTTCCGGTACGCTTTGTTGACCCGGGGTTACACGATTCACAAGACCTGGCTCCATTGAACAGGCTGCGAGAAGAGTCAAGGCACCAAGTAGGACGAGCGGAGGCCCCCCTGGATGTGACGCAAGCCAGGCCTATCACGAGCTGTACGAGTTGAGCGTGAGATCTGCTGGACAACCATTTCCGAGGATCCCCGAATGTTTTAACGAGGTTTCTGGTGTATCCGGGAACAAACGTTTGATAACATGCTCACATTTCTTGGTCTGTGTCCCCGTTGCCGGAGCTTTTCCTCGGTGGCCGTTATTCGAGTTTCATGGTCAATCGTCGATTTCTCCCTACCAGGAAACCCTGCATAATAGTGCGGTCGATATCTTCCCTGTCCTTGTCTCGTGATAACATAGTTCTCACCTCGAGGACACAATGTGACCAGCACAGCCCATGGCGCAGACTCGTTTGGTGTCCGCGCTATGTACAATGCTTAGGCTCCTCACGAACGACGGGGTACTGAACTTGGTCTTTTACCATGATTTGCAGAGATCGCCTACTGGCTGGCCATGACGACTAGTGCAAGGCGGGCAATTGATTGTATAGGTCAAAGATATTTAGCCCCCAAGCACTACCATGTTTCGGCACCTGCTCTTCCAGCGATGTATACTGTCTTGACGTCTTTCGCCCTTGTGGGACCGGCTCGTGGGATGCCGACGTTTAACTTAGAGTGGCCAGCGCCTGTGTATCCGACGGATCGCATCCAACAGATCGTATCAGGTCGAGGCGTCAAACGTTGTCTTGTTCGGCGCTGGAGGTGCCGTAACCACCACCGGATCCTATTTGCCTAGTACCTTGGCCAATTGTGAGGCCACCTCGATGTTGAAGCAAGACATGCTCTCGTGCCAGGAAGGTGGCGGGATTTGATGCCCTGGCACATGGCATAGAATCCGCATAGAACCAGAAACCCCACCGTGCTTGAGCTATCTTTCGAAGCAGTAGGCGGAAATCTACCGACGACAGCCCAAGAGCATGCACAGCTACGCAAAAAAAGATTAAATCGGTAGCATAAAAACCAGTATAGTTTTGGAAAGTACATTGACCATTGGGTGTCGGCGCGTAGTGGAGTCGCCGGTGAATCGAGGTTGTGAAATTGATGGCACATGCAGTATAGGGTAGCGGTGTCTACATGGTCTGGGTAGAAAAGTGGTCATGAAAAAGGGCATCTTGCACAAGACTGCAGGATGTTTGCAGGGCTTTTCCTATTGTCGGTGGTTCGTCTCGATGGAAAGCGAAACTGGTGATTTGAGCTTCATGCATCTTCAGAGACAGTGAATATGTTATCCAAGGCCGTTGCCGACACCCACGCCGTGTGGCCGCCCAAGAGCATGATCAGCCCGGAGGGAACCTGGATAATATTGTATCCGTAGTGGGATGAGTAATTGCTATTCCATGCGGATGTTTGGACGCAGGCAAATTGTCATCAATCAAGGACGGTTCATGCTGCCCACTAGCCACAGCCAGCAAGGTGTAGAGTCAATAGACGAGATCTGCGCCACGTGGATGGCCACTGGTGGTCTCAGCAGGCTGCTGCTATTCGCAGCCGTGCCGCAAGTCTACCCTTTTGGGAGCAAGCCTGGCAGGTCTGGGGGCCGATCGATCGCGATTCGCAGTGGAAGCAGATGCTGCCTGGAGGACAAGGTCCAGCCTGGCCAAGCCCACCTACATTGTTAGCCCAGCCGTGTGTCCGCATCCGATAAGTTAGCCTGTCTTTTGATAAATTAGCCAACACAACGCCACGGCACAGGTGCAACCTCTGGCCTTTTGACGCTGCCATCGTTTGCCCGCGCCACTCCCGTACCCGACAATTCACATGGTTGGGCGGCCCCGATAACGCCCCGAAGCGACTGTCAGTCAGTGCGAGGCGAGGCCAAACAACAACCCCCCTCCTTCTCAAACCTCGAAACTGTGGCGTAGCAAGCGGTCCAGCCCGCCGCCCCCTTCTGTTGCCAGCCGCGACCAACTGCTTGCTGTTTCGATCCCCGTTGACCCAAGCAGCGACATCATGCCCGACACGTCGCCTCGAGCCGTGCGCTTTTCCAGTGGCGAGGCTGACAACCACGGCCGGCCCGAGAAGCTCAAGAGCCACAGGCAACCCGCGGCACCCGCCGACAAGGATGGCTACGATGCAGTTTTCGAGGAGGACGAGGAAGAAGAGGACGAGGACGATAAGCCCGAACGCAAGGACGAGCTCGGCTCTCTTGCCAAATATGCCGCCGCTTCTGGCCACACGGGCTCCCTCACGTCCCTGCCCCCCGGCTTCATAGTCAATGGGCTCACCAAGAGCCAGCGCAGCAACCCCGGAGACGATGGCGCGGCCGTCCACGGCAACGGTGCCCGACCTCAACGTCCGCTGGGACCCACGAGGACGCCGTCGAGCACGTACAATCCGGCAACGTCGCGGAAGCCCGCCCCTTCGCAGCCGGCGCCCTCCTTTGTCGAAACCACACGGTCGTCGTCCAAGACGCGAACGAGGCAAACCGAGAGCAGGTTCCGCGCCCAGGAGCGCGCGTACATCCAGAAACTGAGGCAGGATTACTCGGGCGAATATTTTGCTTCATACCTGGGACAGGGTGGCAACGACTCAGACTCCGAGGGCGAGACACCGTCGTCGGAAGGGCCCTACGATGATCGATATGACGAAGAAACCATCATGTTCTACGGCAACGACGCGCTGCAACCGTCCGACGAGGAGCTCAAAGACGCTGACAACCGGGAAAGGCTCGAATGGTACGGCATGCTGGAGGCTGTCTTGACGGGTGACGTGGTGCGGCAGGAAAAGAAACGCTTGACAGGCTCTGGGGACGACGCCGTTGGCAGGACGGCTCACAAGTCGGAGCTGTGGCTGGGTATTCGATCCAAGGTCTGCGGCAGACACCTTCCGGTGCAGCGACGCATGGTGGAAGAGGCACGAGGCACTGTCGACCGGTTACTGGACGAAATCATCAATTTCCAGGTCAAGGGGGAGAGCGAGGCCGGCAAGCCGCCCTACGAGCAGGTCAGAGACATCGTCATGAAAATTGAAAAGTGCGAGAGCCTGTATCCTTCCTGGGGCGCCCTGGCTGCGGCGCACAAAGCGGCCAACACGCCCGCCTTCCACGAGGCCTACGACTCCATTCTTTCGTGGTACAACACCAACGAGACCATCAACACGGAGCTGTCCATTCTCAAGAAATGGGTTGGCAACGAGGAGCTGGACTTTTCCCGCACCAAGCAGCGGTCTCCTGCCGTCAGCGGCATAGCCAATGACGAGGTGTCGTTTCTCGACAAGCTGATGAAGGAGGACGAGCTGCAATCACTCTACAACGACCAGCCCAACTCCACGCAAAAGGGCATGCTGCGTCCGATCTCCGTCATCATCAATAAGGCCAAGGAGACCCTCATCCACAACTCTGCCCCCTTCCAGAAGCGGCATCTGCCACCCTACCTCGACGAGCTTCTTACCCTCATCAGCTTCCCCTCGCGCCTAATCGAAGAGATTACACGGACACGTCTTGCCTATGCCCGGAGGGTCAAGGACACAGCCCAGCAGAACCCCCTGATGCAGGACCAGATGATATCGCAGTTCCAGCTCCTGCTTAAGTTTGCCATTCGGATCAAGATGGAGTGCCTTTCGTATGAGAACCCGGAACCTGGCTGGGAGCTGCCTCCCTGCATTGACGAGTCGTTTGACCATGTGGTTCTTGAGGCCCTGAAGTACTACTTCAAGATGCTGAACTGGAAGCTGAGCGGCAACAAAAACACCTTCAAGGAAGCCGAGCTGTTGTTCCAAGAGTGGGACTTTGCCAACGAGATCGGAGGTCACCTGCAGCGCGGTCACATCGAGGTGGCAGAGCAGTTTAGTTCGCTGACTTTCAAAGCCCTCAACCGACTCAGCCAGACGTTTGAGAGGGAGCTGCAGGTGAAGCCCAAGGAGAGCGTGGCCGAGATGAGCAAGCGCTACAAGGCGTGCCTGGACTCGGTGCGCGTTCGTCAGCGCATGCTGCAGCGATTCTCGAGGATGCTCAGCGATAACTACGAGCATGCATCCGACTTCAGCATCTCTTTCCCCGCGGACAAGATGCAGAGATTCTGCGACCAGCTCGTGGCGGGCGGCCACTTTCAGGTCGAGACGGGCGTCTTCGAGAAGGAGGGCATCTACATCCTCGCCTCGCCGGAAATGCACGCACGCCTGGAGGATATCCAGGCCATGATGGCCATCACGTCTAAGGACCGTTTTGCCGAGGAGCTTGGCGAGCGGTACCTGTTGATCCTTCGACCCGAGGAGCCACTCAACTGGTTCGGCGAAGTGGTTCCCGTGGCTGTGCGGGAAGAGCTCATTGACCTCAAGGTCGGGCAGCTGCGTCTTTGCGCTTCCAGATCGCAAGCCCTGCCTAACGCGCGGAGGTTCTTTCTCGACTCTCTCGACATGCACGTCGACCTGGTGCAGGAGTCGAGGGCCAACATGCACAAGGTGAACGGTCGCTTGATGGAAATTAGGAGGGTGGCCTACAAGCTGTCCAATACCTTCATGGACAGCGTCGAAACCATCAGGAAGCAGACGCTGGGCAAGGATTGCCAGGAGCTGATCCAGACGTGCTTCGTGTTTGCTACCGAGTTCGGCCAGCGTTCGCTCCTCTACATGGACAGCAACAGACGGCAGATGAACAACCTGAAGCTGACGAAACTCGCGCTGGATTGGATTAGTTTCATTTGCGACGACTGCATAGCATCGGACCGGAAGACCTTCCGATGGGCGGTCTTGGCTCTCGAGTTTGCCATGAGTATGACGCGGGGACGGTTCATCTTGGGTCTCGATAAAGACGAGTATGCGAAGCTGAGGGCAAAGGTGGCCGGGTGCATGGCACTGCTCATCTCGCACTTTGACATCATGGGAGCGAGGTCGAATCTGGCGGCACAGGCTGAGAAGGAAAGAATCGAGGCCATGGTGGGCCAGTTTAGGAGACTGGACAAGAACCGGCTGCTGGACGACGAGGAGGCGTTTCGGTGGATCACGGAGCAGCGGATGGAGGAGCTGGAGAGGGTGGATAACTACCGCCGCGAGAAGGAGGCCGAAAGGCAGGCACTCGGAAGGGTGCTGGAAGCCAACACGGAGGCCGATCGATCGCTTGCCTACCTCTCGTCGTCGGCGACCAACGTCACCATGCGTTGGCAGCAGGGGCATTACGTCGGTGGTGGTACGTTCGGCACAGTCTACGCGGCGATGAACCTGGATTCCGGCCACTTGATGGCCGTCAAGGAGATCAAGCTGCAGGACCCCAAGCTGATCCCGACGATTGCCGAACAAATCCGAGAGGAAATGGGGGTGATGGAAGTGCTGGATCACCCCAATGTCGTGTCGTACTACGGCATCGAAGTTCACCGGGACCGCGTGTACATCTTCATGGAATTCTGCTCCGGCGGTTCCCTGGCGAACCTGCTGGAGCATGGCCGTATCGAGGACGAGCAAGTCATCATGGTTTATGCGCTGCAGCTGCTCGAGGGTCTCGCGTACCTGCACGAGAGCGGCATTGCTCACCGAGACATCAAACCAGAAAGTAAGTGGATTCAAGCTCCTGAGACTGCCGTTGCCCGGGAATGACTAACGCGGTTGGAAGACATCCTCCTGGACCAAAACGGCATCATCAAGTACGTGGACTTTGGAGCCGCCAAGGTCATTGCCCGACAAGGCCGCACGCTGGCCGCCAACCTACATAACACGAAGCCCAACAAGTCCATGACGGGCACGCCGATGTACATGTCGCCAGAGGTGATCAAGGGAGAGAACCCCGGCAAAGCCGGGGCAGTGGACATTTGGTCCCTGGGCTGCGTCATCCTGGAGATGGCAACGGGCCGACGGCCGTGGGCCAACCTCGATAACGAATGGGCTATCATGTACAACATTGCGCAGGGCAACCCGCCGTCGCTGCCTTCGTCGGACCAGCTCAGCCAGCAAGGCATCGACTTCCTGAACAAGTGCTTTGCGCGCGACCCCAAGAAGCGGCCGGCGGCAGTGGAGCTGCTGCAGCACGAATGGATCATGGCCATCAGGAACCAGGTGGTGGAGCCGGCGACGCCGAGCGACAGCAGCGGCTCAACGCAGGCCA
Source organism: Stachybotrys chlorohalonatus IBT 40285 (assembly GCA_000732775.1). Lineage (NCBI taxonomy): Eukaryota > Fungi > Ascomycota > Sordariomycetes > Hypocreales > Stachybotryaceae > Stachybotrys > Stachybotrys chlorohalonatus. Next base: position 32,400 of record KL660440.1, on the reverse strand, counting down.
CGCCCATCACGAGCGTGTCCAGCAGGGGGAGCATAGGGGTCGACGGCTTCTACTAAGGCGTGATCCGGCTGGCTCAAGGCTTCTTGAGAGACGGGGCCGGATTGTATTTCATTGTGCATCATATTTCTTTCCCTTTTCCTTGGACTCTTATCCATACCCTCGACCCTCCCCCGATTTCCTTGTCCAACATTACCTGAGCGTTGAGTTTCTGGAGTTGAGTGTTGTTCTTGTTTGCATCTCAGGAGGCAGAATACGTGGCAGGGACAAAGCAAAGCAAAGCAAAGCTAAGCTAAGCAAAGCAAAGCAAGGGGCGAGGGGCGTGCTTGAGGGTGCTGGCGGTGGTTCCCCGTGGCTCCCCGTGGCGAGAGACGAGCGAAGGAGCTGCTTGCGTGGTGGTGGGACGGAATACCTCATCTACTTTGTGTTACATCTAATACCTAAACATACACGACGACGACAATGAACATGATGGGACGGATCCGGCTCGGTCTTGCTTGCCACATGTGATTTAATGTGACGTTGATGTGCGTAGACGGAGGCATGGAAGGGAAAGATGTCGAGTCCTATCATGGTGATGCTCAACTTATTCATACCTTTCACGGTACCACGACATCTCGCGGCTGGGCCAGGTTGCGAGATAGTCCGTCCAATGATTTCGAACTATCCGACACCAAAGGATCCAAGCCGCATAAACCGCTCTTATCCGGCCTGTTTCCCCGCAGCCGAGGCTCGTGGTCAATCGTCACGACGACCCACCGCCTATCGACGGCGTGATAAGCCGCTCGCTCAACAGTCGGTTGCATCGATACGGCCGCCGCCGCCGCCCGGGCCTTGGCATCGAGAAGGGGGCGGCGACGAACCGCAGCGACATCCCACAAGCCGTGCATTTGCGCGCTCTCGCACATCGGCAGCAGAGAATACAGAACCAGCACAGTGACATAATTGGAAGAAGCAGAAGAAGCAGAAGAAGAAGAACAGCACACAGACACGCACCATGGCCGCCACCATCACCGGCAAACTCACCTCCCTCGGCGACGCCACTGCCGTGGCCGCCGTCTGCGCCGCTCTCGGCCTGTCCGCGGCGCAGCTGCAGCAGCTGTCCCAGAAGGCCACGGCGGCCAAGGCCACGGCCTACTGCGTGTACAGCCGGTTCCGCGTGGGCGCGGCGCTGCTGGCCGCCGACGGCGAGACGTTCGTGACGGGCGCCAACGTCGAGAACGCCTCGTACCCCGTCGGCACCTGCGCCGAGCGCGTCGCCATGGGCCGCGCCGTCGTCGAGGGCGTCCGCGAGTTCAAGGCCGTCGCCGTCGCGACCGACATCAGCCCACCTGCGAGCCCTTGCGGCATGTGCCGGCAGTTGTCAGTCTCAACCCTTCTCCCCCCAACTCCTTCATCGTTGTTTGATCTTGGCTGATGGTCTTTCTGCTGTAGCATGCGAGAGTTCTGCTCGCCTAGTGTGCCCATCATCATGTTTGACAAGAACGACGACTTTGTCGTCCTGACCATGGAGCAGGTTCGTCACTGCCNNTTCTTCTTCTTCTTCTTCTTCTTCTTCTTCTTCTTCGACGTGCGCGGAGCAAGACTGACATCTTCTCCAAATGTAGCTGTTGCCCATGTCCTTTGGACCGGAGAACCTGCCTCCGCCTTCTGAACTGCCTGCCCTGTGAGCTGTGTTACCAAGGCATTGTTGCTGTTGTTGGCTTACGGCACAGTCTGCAGAAATCGCTTGTAGAAAGTTGGGACATGCTTATGCCCCTTCTTGTCGGGCGAAAGACAGTCTTTTGAAGCAGACATTAACTCTTCAATGCCTCGGTCTTGGGTGGTCGTGGGATATACCGCATATATATTATGCAACCTATGTAAACCGACACTAAATAACAGGCATCAACAGTCAAATACATCTTCCATATCTGCACATTTGGGTATTGCACACCCTCTCCGATCCTTGGCCCCCATCACAATCCTTTGCATCTTCTTCCCTCGCCCTATCAACCCTCCTACTAACCATTGCCGCCCCTTGGGTATAACTTAAATCCATGTACTGCACTCACCCCCTACTAATCGGTCTTCATATCACCAGAACACTCAACACTACAGTTGTTCTGTCGGCGATCCACAGTCAAGATCCCACCATTGATCTTCCTGCCTCTCGTCCAGGTCTCTCACCACCCACGGCACCGGCATGCCGTACAACGCACACCGTGGAGCGCCGAGGTCGTTGTGATAGAACCGGTACGCTTGGCATCCTCTTGTCGACTCCATCACGCTCTGCAGCCACAAGTCAGTACAAGAAAAACCACGGGAGTCTGTAGATGTATACGAGGGCAGTCGTTTACTTACATCGCAAAACTGGTAGCATCCCTCCAGCGTGACCTGCACACCCGGACGGTCCTCGATGAACTCCGCGATGAAGTAGGTTCCCGCCGGCTGCCCCCTGATGCCGCAGTACGTACGATCCTGGACCGGTGCACCCGTCGCGCCCAGCTCAGTGACCGTTGTCGTTGGGCGCGATGATCGCGACAAGGTGGTCAAGAGAGGAGATGATAACACGGGGATCATGGACACGTCGATAACACGTGTGGGCGCCGAGGGGGATGAGGTCATCATCGGAGTCATCGACTGAGTGGTGTTGAACAAAGGGGAAGGCGCTAACGAGATCGTCGTTACCGATCGGGTAGAATTCTGTCTGAGGGAAGGTGCTGAGGAGGCAGTTGCGTTCGGCTGGGTGCTATTGAACAAGGGGAAGGGCACCGGTGTGGTGGTGGTGACTGCCTGAGTGGCGTTGAGCCTGGAGGAAGGTGCCAGAGAGACAGTTGCGTTTAACAGAGGGGTACTTGACCAGGAAGAAGCCATTGCCGAGATTGTCGTGAATGACAAGGTGCTGTTGGACCAGGGGGGCGCTACTGATGTGGTATTCGCAGCTGCCTGGGTAGCATTGAACCAAGGAGACGCTGCTGCGGGAGTAGTCGTGTAGATTCGCAACGCGGACGTCGTGGTGTTAACAAACTCGGGCATCACCGATCGACTCGGGTTCACGATATTACTCCCGGAGCCGCTGCGAGTCTGCCCGGACAATGCCGAAGCCTGCGACGCGCGAGTGGACGAAGACGTCCCCGTCCCAGGAACGGCACCGGTGCTGGTGCTGTTCCCGCCGGGGCTCGTGTCGGTGGCTCTGGGCCCGGCGACACCCTCGTCGTACCCCGGCGACAGGGTGACGAAGACCGTTACGTCGCGCGTGGTGGTTGAAGTCACCACCCCCGACAAGAGACACTCGCCCGCCGACGTGAGGTGGGGGAGGCTGGCGTCACCCTCTACCAGCAGCGTCCTGGTCAGCGTCTCGCGCGGCAGCGTCACCATCGTGCCGTTGCGCCGCGGCACACCGCTGCTTTGCGATACCGCCGTGGCATTGGTGCTGTTGCCACTGTCGATTGCGAAGACGTGGCCTCGAGCGTGACGTGGACCCTTGAACTTGTCGCCGACGTAGGACCTCTTGTCTGCCAAAGCTCGAGCATTGCCAAGGTGTGAAGAGGCTGGGTCTTCCGGTGCTGCTTCTATCGCATTGCTCTATTTCAGGTCAGTCATCATGTCTCACTTGGAGCCTGATGGCCACTTACCCGCGCGACTCGCCATGTCCTTGGCGGTGCGGCCTCCGCTGCGGCGAGCAAGAGGCCTAGGGAAGCCAGTAAACCTGCGGGAAGCATTTTGATAGCGAGTCTTCTGGTTAGCGATGGTTCCGCTTGTAGATATGTAGTGGGATGGTGAAATGCTCTTGCTAATGATGGCATGATTTGTTTAACGACCGCAGATGGGATTGTTCTTATACAGTGGTGACGAAGCGGCAATTCACCAGGGCAGCGCACAGAATTGGTCAAGGGAAACGCAAAGTTTCAAGATTTGGTTATGGAGGGAAAACAATATCCGAGGGAGAGCGAAGTCAAAGGGCCAAACGACGAAGGGTTCGCGGGTGAAGGGTGCAATATTGAAAGGGAGGGAGACCTCACATCGTCGTCTCACTAATTATCCAAGCAAAGGGTGAATGTCAAGTCTGGATAGTCTATTTTCCCTACTTCCTTGAAGTGATATTCCGTCCCTTAGACCATCTGCCTAATGCATGATGGGATTGTGGCAGAAAAAAATAAAAAAATGATAGAGTACAACGCCTTTACTTGAGGTGGACTGCCACGGTAAATGCAGACTTGTGACGAGGGTATCGAAGAGGGGACACATATAAACGCCGTCATGTATCCCCTCGAGCAGAGTGAAAACGACGGGCTGTCTGCAGCCCGTCATCAACGAGAGGAAGGAAATATAAATGGAGCCAAAGAAAGCAGTCGCAAAAAAATAAAATAAAAAATAAACAAACCAAGAAAAAAAAAAAAAAGTCGTCTGTCCCGGTCCGGTGTGCCGTAATGCCGTTCGCGTTGGTTAATTCGTCAATTATTGAATGGATCACCTCGAGTGATTGGTATAGGAGGCTCCTTCAATCCTCCCAGATAGTCTCTAAATCAATGTCGCCTCGTCGCTCGGCGCCACAGACGCTCCAGCGCTTCCGCTTGTCTCGCGAACCAAAGGCTAGTGTGCGGCCTCGCGTAGGCACATCCAGGCTGGAGCGTCCTTTGGAGTCAGCCGACTCGCCTCCGTCTGCCGCGTCGGCGGCTGCCTTGAGTTGGCTGATTCTCTCCGCCTCGAGGGCCGCCTCCTCAGCATCGGGCGAGTCGGGAATCGTTTCCAGGCTGGAGATGCTGGGGCTGCGAGATCGGGTCGATGTTGGCGTAGAGGGAACAGAGGAGAGGCTACCACCGTAGCTGGTGGAAAGCATTTCGTAGCTTCTGTATGAAGGAGAAGGAGAGGCAGAGCATGGCGGGGCCGGGTTGGCAGAAAAGGACGATGTTGTTCCTGCAGAGGTGGGAGGTGGGTTGAAGTTTCGGAGAGGAGAGGCTGGTCTGCGTAGGCGAGCAGAGGCCAGAGACGGGGTACCCAGGCTAGGGGAACTACTTCTTTCTGGATGCCGCCGCTCGCCCTCCAAGACAGATGACCTCACAGGTGAAGACGGAGGGAATGCTTCGTCGACGGGCTTTCGCGGCGCACGCATTCTGTTGGGCGATCCGGACGGGCTGGAGGGGCGAATGACTGAAGCCGGGAGATAGAGTATCTGGCCAGAGCCGCTGACGCCAGGCATGGACTGTGTACGAGACATTGGGGGTGCAAGACTGGCGACTGATCGCGAACGGGAATGGGAGCCAGAGAGCGGGGAGGCGGTGCGAGGGCGGTATGGAATGCCCGTGGTGGTGGACCAGGAGGGCGAGATTGGCGAGCGCGGACTGGGATCGGTGCTCCTGCGCAGGGTGGGTGGTTTCTTGAGGCTGTCGAAGTCAAGCGGGGAGGGCAAGCTCGGGTTCGTGCGACGTAGAGAGGGAACCGGGGAAGGCCTGAACTCCTCCATCCGCTCCGTCTCAGGAACGGGCTCCATAGCAAATTGCGGTGACGCTGCGCGACATGTGTAGTCGGAGTAGTCGTTTGTGATATGAGGGAAAGGCGGTTGAAGCGTTCGGCCGAGGTGTGATACGTAATTGTGATTGCCAAGCCCGTCAAACGAAGGCAGGTGCAATGGTGAACCACAGGGTGCGCGTGGGGTAGCGGCAAGCAACAGCGTTCGTCACATGAACAGGACCCTTCTTGGCTGATGCGGGTGCGAGACAGGTTTCCCCCCTCCAGTGGAGTTGGAGACAAAGTATCCAAGCCTTGGTATCACAAGGTCTGAGAACCTCCGCCGGGTTTGGAAGTGAAGTGGAAATCGGGTGAGGGGCTGCTGGCTGGACAAGAGGAGGTGCCGTACGGGGGATTCGCAGGGGTTTGGTTGGGAGGTTTCGATCAGGCGTGGCCCATCAGGTGGTGGTCGAGCAGCGCCAGCAGCAGTTACATGCTGGTCTGGGAAATTGTTGCTTCGGAGCACGAAGTAGAGGAACAAGTAAGGAGTAGGGAGAAGAGGAGAGTAGAGTAGAGTAGAGTAGAGTAGGAGTAAGAGTAAGACCAAGGGGAACGAGGTCCAGGACGAGGATTAAGAAAAGACGAGGCGAGACGATGTGAATCCCGCACGGCGTTTACGGTGGAGGCGTGACTCGTAGGGGAGGGTCAGGTACAGGCCGTAGGGGTCCTTGGCGCGGAGTAGGTACTTAGCGCGGCCTACAGCTGCAGGGGGAGCAGCAAGTATCTCTTGACTCCTGGACGGGTGCTCCACTGTGGCAGCTTGAACCGAGCAGAAGTGCAGGAAAGGCCTGCGGAGGCAAAAACATGAATTGCACAAGTCCACTCGCGGGCTCCGAAGAGGCACGATGGACGGATCGACAGGTCGTTTTGTCGACTCGCGCCAAGACCCGGGCCTGCTGTGACATTCCAGTGCGCCGCCACGCTGTCCTCTAGGCCTAGGACCTACCAACCTTTGGTAGCTTTGGGGTCGACATTAGCAGGGCAATTATTCACCTCAAGGGACCCTGCCCGGTCCAGGCAGGTCGAGGGCCAAGAACGCCCATATTGGAAGAAGACCCCTCCTATCTTGGCTGCGAGGCGGTGTCTACTTGGTGAAGATCGTGATGGTTCCGTGTAGACGAGTCCGGAATTGCATGGAGCCTCTCGGGTGAATCATTGTCGTTGGGGTTAATTTTGTTTCCCACTCAGGCTGCTACAAAGCCTGCTCGTCAACACACAAATAGCCCACCGACGACAAACGCGCATTGCTGTGCTCCCCTGCCTTGCATGATGTTCAGGCAGAGACCGCGTTAGACCAGCCACCTTCCTCCTTCCTCCCCCCCAGTGTAGCGTCCTAACAACAGCCTCCTGCCACGGGGTGCCCCGCGAAGCCAACCTCAGTGGCATTAAAGACAAAGCACTGCGGCGCAAGGGGCCTGCAGGGGTTTTTTTTCGCTTCCCCAAAAGGGCCCAAAAGGGGAAGAAGGGGGGGGGGCATGAACGTTTCCGCTGAGGCGTCTTGATTGGATTTCGCAAGGTTAGGTAGCAGGCCTTCAGCCACGCAGCCCCAGCGTCGGAACCAAGGACGCATACCTCAACAACATGAACAACAACAGCGACGACGACGGCAGCAAACGTGGGCGGTGGGCCGGAAACGGGATGCTGCGAGCCAAGCCGGGGCTAGTCGAAGGCTCCAGTTGATAGCGACCATCCCCCCTCCCCCGGGATTCAATCAATGCTAGACTCTTTGTATCCACCAGGTGCTCGGAGTGTAACAGGTGGAAATCCTTCGACGAGTCTGGCGGACCTGTTCAACGCAAAGCGCGATCAAACGAGGGGTGGAGGATGAGGAGGAGTAGGAGGAGACGCTGCTTGCGTCAAAGAAGCAGCCTCCTTACCTCCCTGCAGGGCCGTGGACGCGATCGCGGACTGGCCGTTGTCTTTGTCTCTAGCCATGACATGTTTGACGCTGCGGCCGTCGCGGCGAGGCGGGAGAAACACGCCCATGTGGTCAAGCCGTTTGGCCGGCACCTCCGGGCTAAAACTGGTCCAACAAACCGACTTTGCTGATCTAGAATTCGCATGACTGGTGCTAGCCTGGGCTCTAGAAAGCTGTCTAGATGAACCAGTGGGCTTTTCATCAGAAAACAGCCCTCCCCCCCGCGAATCCGAGGTGGTCTGGCGGCTTCTCCAGAGCTTCTCGATGCAAGAAAAATTGTAGCCTCCATCTCGATTCATGCGTCAAGGTTTTTGGGTATCATTAGGTCGGATCTCGTAGTCCGTCAATCCGGTATAATATAGCGATGCTCATACGCTAGGACGTGTCGACATGCCTCGCTTCTGTTACTAGGAAGATTGTCGGGCACAGTACCTGATAAGCAGCCGAGTGTGAGTTATTGCTCAAGCATCAAGGCAGTCCGTTCCGGATGTTATGCTCTGGCCCACCACGCCGTGTATCCTGAAGCTCGGCTGGGCACTCCGTACTTTACCAATGATGTCTTACCGTCCTGATACCCTGCTACTTTGGAGCGCATCCTTCCATATCAAAGTCCATTATAGATGGTAAAATGTCACAACAGAGATCCCCTCCGTAACCTGTTACATCTGACACTTTGTTCTGACACTTCCGCATGTCTGACACACCATCTAAACCTCCAACCACATCGTGCAAGCTATGTCGAGAACCGTCTCACTCCCAGCCTCACCAGCCCTTACATCCGGTGCACGCATCAGATCGTTCCGGACTGTCAGAGCAAAACCCGTGTTTTGGCCGAGGGATTTGTGATGCAGCACGCAGCACCGCACTCGGGCTGCAGGGTATTCGAGCCACGGCTTGCTGGCACGTTGCATGTTTGGAAACACGATCAAGACGGTGCACGACCCGCATCGGCAGGATGGCGACGATGGGATCTTGCTGCATTCACTATCAATTGTCATAATCATCATTGTCGTGATAGCCCCAACCATGCACCTCCAACCAATATCTCCCCACTATTGTTCCTCGATCTTGATGCTGTCCTGCCTGATCGGCAGCTCACTCGTAGTAATATTCTTCCCCGGATCTTTAGCCGCATCCGCACCATCTCTGATGTTTCGGTGCACCCGTATGGTGCAGTCCTGGCTTGCGCTGACCATGGTGTCGCCGTGCACATCGACCCAGAAGCAAACCCCCTTGTGGCCCTCGATTCGCTGCATGACCTCCTTGCTCTTCACGTCCCACAGCACTATGGCGCCGTCTTCGCTGGCAGAAGTCACCAGTGGCTGTCCGTCGACTATCGCAAAACATCCCCCAATGGCGAATTTCTCGTTGCGATGTCCCTGATATGTCTTCTTGACGCTGCCCGCCACGTAGTCCCACAGCCGAATGCAATTGTCTAGGTTGAAAGCCAGGACGAATCGGCCGTTGGGCGAGAAGCAGACGTTGGTGACGGCCGGGTTATCTTCATGGACCAAGGTACGAAGACACTGTCCTGTCGAGGTATCCCACACACGGCTGCTTCAAGTCAGTATGAAGATTCAAGCAAGCCTATCGGGAAACATACATCAACCCATCGGTGGAGCAGCTGACCACCAACGTACCATCGCGGCAAAAGTCAATGCCACTAACGGGATCGCTGTGCGCAGGCAAGCTCCTCATCAATCTTCCAGCTCTTACATCCCATAGGAAGACGGCTTCGTCGTAAGATCCACTGGCTAGAATGTTGCCCTTGGGCGAGAAGGCTAGGCAGTGTATGTAGTTGTGGTGGCCGCGCAAAGGCGCCCTCTCCTGCCCCGCCATGGACTTGCGAGCTGTGATTTTGGGTCTCCCCGTTACCCGATCCCATAGATGGATGGCCTTGTCGTCCGAGCCGCTGGCCAGAGTGTTACTATCTGGACCCCAGGCAAGGCAGCTGACGCCGGCCATGTGCCCGACCAACGTGTCCATATGGGCACCAGTAGAAGCATCCCATATTTTCAGCGTGGCGTCGGCGGACGCGGACGCGATGTAGCGGCCATTCGGGGAGATTCGCACCTGGGCGACGGGCTTTGTGTGGCCATGAAGAACCAGCTTAGGCCGGAAGTTGGGGCGCAGCGTTTCGTTGAGGGGAGTCGGTTGAGCTGGTCGGGGGGAAAACGATTCGGTCCTTGTGCGGTTGGAAGAGCTCTGCGAGCGGGATCGAGAACGTGTCTGAGAACGAGCGCTGCGCGACCGCGACCTGGACCGACTGCGCAAACGGGATCGGGATATGGTGGTAGACCCGGTACTGGACCTGGACCTGGACCTGGACCTGGACCGCCGGTGAGAAGACTCTCGACTGCGAGGGTAGGAGTTCTTTCTTAAGCGTGAGCGGCTGTTACTGCGGCTCCCGCTCGTCCCGCGGGCAGTGGGTGGTGCGTCTCGCAAAGACGGGCGCTGCGCGTCCCCCGCTGGATCATGCCCCAAGCCATCCTCGAACCGCGGACTGTCCTGGGTCCTGCGCCTCTTCAGCGGTGGCGTGCCTTGGCCATCTCCAGAGTCAGACGTCATGATGTCGAGGGGTCGTTGACGAGGCTGAGGTCCATGGCTCAAGCAGAGAACCAGGTGGGCGGCTGGATGTTGTTTGGGCAAGCCTTGGGGAACAAAGGGCGGACGAAAGAAAATTAAGTGGGACACATCAAGGATGATCGACAGGACCGCGCAGCCTTGCCTGCTGACATAATATCGTGTCTAGCTTAGGTACTTACCTTTCCACAAGTATTGGAAGAATGCCTGGTTGATGAGGAGTGATTCACTGATCTCTTGGCTCTCATACTTTTGCCTACGGTCAAAGCACCATCCTCTTCCACCACTGCTGCGTTAGCCCTACAAGCATGCCATATCTTCGCAACGGGTCATGAGTCTTGTCGTCTCGTATCCTCTTATGACCATCTTGGCAGGGCACAGCCGCTACGACAACGTGACCAAGCTGCAATAGTAGCAATCGACAGCATCTACTGCTTCTGTGTTTCCATCACCCAGCCGAAGTGGCCCATCATGACTACCCCGCTGGTTGTGACTGGATCTGCTGCTGTCATTGCTGACTGCAGCTGAACCCGCCGCTGACACTGTCAACTATAGGCTGGGCATCAATAGCCAGAACTAGTATTGAGCGTTGCCTGAGATATAAAAAGTAACGCCAACGATATATGGTGCTGTCCAAGACACGATAGTGTCTTACATCGCGCAAGCTGAATAGACAATGAGTCTAGAGCTCGTGGCGGCGAAGGCTGCCATAAAACCTTTGGTGTCGACGCCATGGGCGCACCCTATCATTTGTTGAAGCCGTTCCACATGAAAGGCGCCATCAGGGTCGAGGTGTGGTACCGTCAGCATGCGGGTCCCGTGGTGCTGGATAGCGCCATGACGTGGCGTCGAAGCTGAGGAGAAGACAGCCCGCCTGCATATGGCTGAGCTGTGATGTGGATGCCTCGCATAGCCTCGTCATCTTGCCCGAGGTCAAGTCATTTGTGAAATGTGAAAGCAGGTTATTAAATGACATTGCGATGGGCATAACGTTGGGTTATTATAAGATCCGGAGCAGGAGTCGCGTGGAGACCGGAAAGATGGGTCTGGAGAGATTAGCATCCCCATTATTTCATCCGCGGACAACGGTAGCGGGCGGTTAATTTATCATTGGACGGCTTCGCGGCACTAACCAAAGCTTCGCTCTGGCCTCCTCGTCGACTAGCGCCCTGGCCGGAAGAATAAAGGGGGAGAGCCGGGAGGACTACGCAATGTAGCGCGCAAGCGATCTTCGCCGTCAAATGCTAGGTAGCAAGCACGATGGCTTCATGAGGGGGGCCTTTGAGGAGACGATGATGCAGCGTGGGGCGTGGATCTCTGCAGTAGTTCATGGCTCGGATAATGCGGCTGCATGCAGAGGCTGATGGCTTCATCGGAGGATGTCACCCTCCAGCCCTACTCGGGCCTCCTGCAGAGAAAAACAGCGTGCGGCAGAGACTCATGTGAGACAAGATTTACAGCCAGCATGTGCATTGTGATCCGACCGCACATTGTTGTTACTATGTATACTGAGGTGTGGTGTCATGCAATGTCAAACACATATGGTAGGTACAGCGGTCAGTCAGCAGCAGGGAGTTGGTCTGCTCGTTTGCCCAAACCGGCTACTCTCTTCATCTCCCAGGATCCAGAATTTCCAAGGAACGATCGTGGCGGAGCCTGGCGTGATTGGGCTAGGGATCTCTCTGCCTTGCGAAGGGGGGAACGTCCCAACTTGCAGACCCTGCAGCCCTGCTTGCCCTGTGCTTCCTTGCGCGACTTGGCTAACACTGGGCCATTGGCCAATCATGGCTGTTCCTTCTTGGTTACATAGTGTGAGAGATTGCTGCTGGCCCCTGACGCGTCGGAGCCTAGAGGGTCCCTTTCATCCTTGCTAGGGAGTTCGTCCAAAAAATGCGCCGGGATGGCTTCGTTTCGTCAAATCCGCATGGCTTGAGCGCGACGCCGGTCGCTAGGTCTAGCCCGGGAGCGTGAGACGACGTGGGGAAGTGCGAAGAGAAGAGCCTGAAAGGGTCAAATCAAATCATGTCATGGTCGTTAGTTGGCTGTTGGTCAGTGACTGGACTGAGCCAGGCTACTGCAGGTACGAGTGGGTCCAGGCTGGAGTCGCTTGGACGACTCCATTGGCCATCTCCTGCCGTGTCCACCGCATCTCTCTCTGCCCGGGCAATTGGTTAGCGCCCTCGACTGCCCTGGAAGGGGGGGGGCTTTTGTGGCTCAATCTCACCTGCAGCTGGGCTGCCTTAGAGGTATTACTTACACCCAGCTTGCGCTCCTTCCGCAGCCTTTCTCCTCGTTTTCCCTCTTCCTCACACCACCTTCTTCGTAAAACCACCAGGTCGTCGCTCTTTAACAGCAAGGCATTCTGCCACCCACACTCCTTATCATTCTTAATCTATAAATCCACGCTCTCTTTATCAGGTCGCTCTTTGCCAACCTTCCTTCGCCTCGCCATCTTCGCAATCGCGCTTAATTTATCAAGCAATATAATCAGCCAACATGCAGTTCTCCATGTCCGCAGCGGCCTTCCTGGCCATGGCCGCCTCTGTCTTCGCCCAGACCGCGGATTTCAACCCCGTCTTCACCCCCGAGGAGGGCACCGTTATCCCCGCCGGCTCTACCTTTGAGATCACCTGGGACGCTCCCGAGCAGTACGCCGACGGAACCATCTCCATCTCCCTGATCGGCGGTGCTACCCAGGGAACCCAGGTTCCCCTTCAGGACATTGCTTGTATGCACACTTTATCTCATGGTCTGCATGAGCTCCCCTGAAGCCTCAATACTAATACGTCGCGCGTGCAGCCGGTATTCCCAACAGCCAGGAGAGCTACTCGTGGAGTGTTGACCCTTCGCTCGGTGCCGAGGCCATCTATGGCCTCGTCCTCAGGCTCGAGAGCGACCCCAGCATCTTCCAGTTCTCCATGCCGTTCCAGATTGAGGGCAACAGCGATTCCGTGAGCGTGAGCTCTGGCCTGCCTACCACCGTCACCGAGTCCTACGGTACCAAGACTGTGACACTTTCAAGTGCTGTCGTCTCTTCGACCGAGACCCCTGTTGTCACCACCACCCGCACCCCGGCCGTTACCAGCTCTACCACTTCCCTTGCCAGCTCTACCCCCAGCAGCACCATGGCTCACAACTCCACCATCACCAGTACTCCTGTCGAGACCAGCACCACCCTCGCCGTCCGCACCAGCACGCAGATTGTGGGAACCCCTAGCGGCACACCCCCTCCTTCTGAGGAGACTGGAGCCCCCGGCTCCGGTGCCAGCGCTGTTGGCGCGCCAATGGCTCTCGTCGGTGCTCTCGCCATGGCCTTGATGGCCATGTAAAGCTTGGGTAAGAATCTGGATCTTTCTGCTACTGGTCGGGACTGCATAATTATGGCTTTGGTTTAGCTTATGTCTTGTGATGATGGCGGATCTGTGCCTACGGGCCAGACAACCTGCACATTCGATGATTTAAGCAGGAGTTGGACAAAAACAGATGTACGTGTATTCGTAGCTCTCAATTGATTTTCTGCCTCTGAACATGTCTTCGTTGAACTTGAATGACTCCGTACCCGTCGATCCAATAACTGGTACGAACATGCACATGTCCCTTCCCGGTGTGCCACACTCCGCTTACCTGGAGTTGCTTGCTTGCTTTGGAAGTTGTATGCGCGACATTTGATGGGAATACCGGCCAGTGGTATTTGCAAGTAAAGAATGTAGAATGCAACACCCTCACTATGGAATGTAGGACGCACTAATGTCGCAACATGAAGTGAATTAAACGCGAGGGTAGCTCCCTCGCTCATGCTCACTCATCCCTCGGGGGATATTTGAGCTGCTCTTGCTAATGCAATGATCAAAAGCACTTCTTTACAGCCTACAACTTCCACACAAGTACGGTTATCGCGGCGTTGTGGTCATCAAGGCAAGCACGGTCTCGTCAAGAAGGACCATGTCTCAACCCCAGGTGAGACGCTCATGGCGTTGAAATGCAGATGTCAAGTACCCGCCACCTTGTTTCACCGCTTGGCGGTTATGTCATGGCGGTTCTGCTGTCGTTTGGCGGGCTAGCCCTACGAGCTCGTTGTCGCACATGGTCTTGGCGTTGCACGGGAATCGTCGCTGGTTTGGACGGAGCGGATGGTGAAGAGGTCGCACAAACTGCGAGTTTCCCAATTGGCAGATGTAGCTGGAATGGGCCACATTTGGTCACACCGTGGGCCGAGAGCTAAACTCGACACGGTAAGAGGGGCAAGTTGCGTTGGCGGTTGATCTCAAGGTCGTCCACCATCAAGATTTTCACTAACAGCCGCGACTTAGTTTTCATGTGAGATATTTACACTGACTCCGACCCAGGGCGTTTCTCTCTGTCGATTCTGCTGAAAGATGAAACAAGTCTGAAGAACGCGGCTGTGCTCATCCTGTTCGTCCATTCGATGCACTGAGGATTTATTCTCTCTTAGAAAACCCTGCTTGCAATATTGCGATCCGCTGTGGTGGGGTTTTCGACCTCAATCTCAGGCCGGCTTCGGGGTTCAAGCATCCTTTGGAGACACCAACTTCGTACATTCAAAGGTCCAAGATGGCCTCTCAGGGAGGGCACAAGACCTGCAAGGTCGTTACGGCAGAGGCCATTGCCAAGAACCTCCTCGTCGAGGTCAAGGAGACGCTGGCAAAAGTGCAAGGCGGAAACCAGGCGAAACCCACCCTGGTAGCCTTCCTGGCCAACGACGACCCTGCCGCCGTCAAGTACGCAGAGTGGTCCAAGAAGACGTGCGAGGACAAGTGAGGCACTTCCAAAAATTCTGCGCAATCGCGGTTCTTCTGGGCTCTTGGCTTTCCATACTAACACTCGCCCCGTGTCCAGTGGCTTCAATTTTGAGCTCCGCAACGTGGGCAAGGAACTGCTCGAGGAGGAAATTACGAAGTCCAACGAGGACGACGCCGTGGACGGCACCATTGTCTACTACCCCATCTTCCCGGGCAACCCCACGCACGACAAGTACGTGCAGGAGACGGTGAGCCTGGAGAAGGACGTCGAGGGCCTGCGGCACAAGTATCTGTACAACATGTACCACAACGTGCGCTTCATGGACCCGCCCGAGAACAAGAAGAAATCGATCCTGCCGTGCACGCCGCTGGCCGTGGTCAAGATCCTCGAGTACCTGCAGATCTACAACCCGATCCTCGAGGCGGGCAACCGCCTGTTCGGCAAGACCATCACTGTCATCAACCGGTCCGAGGTCAACGGGCGCCCGCTTGCCGCGCTGCTGGCCAACGACGGCGCCACCGTGTACTCGGTCGACGTCACGGGCGTGCAGCTCTTCACCCGCGGCCAGGGCATCAAGCAGCCGCGCCACCAGGTCGAGGACAAGGAGGGCTGGAGCCTGCAGCAGTGCCTGCCGATGAGCGACGTGGTCATCGGCGGCGTCCCCGTGGAGTCGTTCAAGGTGCCCACGGAGCTGATCCGGGACGGTGCCGTGTGCATCAACTTCTCGTCCTATCGGAACTTTGACGGGCCGGCTGTCAAGGAGAAGGCGGCCATCTACGTGCCATCCGTAGGCAAGGTCACTATTGCGGTACTGCTCAGAAACCTTGTGGTATGTCACCCTCTATATACATAAAGGGGGAAAAGCTGTATAAGGTGCTAACATCTGGCAGCGTCTGATTGCAAACCGAGAGCCAAAAGGTGCGGCAGAGAAGGGCACCGTCCAGGCCAGGGAAGAAGCCTTTGTGGATGGTTGAGGCGTCTGCACAGTACGGCATCCAGGTCTCGAGGATGGGCCTGCATATTATTTCTGATGTTAAACGGAAGCCTCGTAAGACGCGGCAATCTTCCGGTGCCGCTCAAGTGCCGTCAGGCTGGGCCAAAAGTGCATACCATGGGTGGGAAAATGCTTCACGTACAAAAGTTTACAGTTACTGCGCTGGTTTGATAGAAACCGTAGACACAAATGTCGGCTGCGATTTATGCATTTTGAAAGTGTTCTATTCGTACTTCGTACAGGGGCCGGCAATTAGTATTTGACCCATGTTCGACGTTTTTTTAACAACCCTGATTACTCTAATGCCTTGTCATTACCCAAACACTATCCCGGTTGTTAAGGAATTTTCAACAGGGGTCAAATACTAAATGCCAGCCACTGTACAGTAACAAGAAATTCACGATCTTCACGATAACACCACTTCACCAAGGTCGTGTCAGCCGGGAGAAGTTCGGAGATGTCGTGCCACCTAATTTCATTGCGCTTATCTCAGTCTGCAAAGTTTGACATAATCGTCATCACGCCGTTTTCATATACCCGACCTTGCCAACCCCTGGCAGGTCTAACGGTCGGCAGATGCACCCCCAGCTGCCAAACATTTTTGACACTTTCAATCAGCCTGCGAATCGCTCGACTGCCTCCATGTCACGAGTTCTGCAGGCACTCACGACACTGCTTGAAACCTCATAAGAAAGAAAATAATGGGCGCGCATAATGGCATGAACAGACAGCGTTCCGTGAAATTTACGACGTGCATGAAGACACATGGTAATGCCCTCGACTGGAATCCCAACTGGCTGGGTTGTCCAGGGGCCCCTAACTCAGAGAGCAATTAATTATTTAACTCCATCAAACTGGAGAGCCCCCCTTTTTCTTCCTCTTTTGGGACGCCCTTCCTTGGAAAAGCTACATGGACTCGACGGAAGCAGTATGTTCCTTGGAACGGTCCAAGATAGCGTCCTCTTGCCATCCACCTCTGAGTGATCAGGTCTGAGGTAACTTCCCGACCTGTCGCGTGCTCGTGCCCTTGACTTTGGTGTGTGGACTCTTAGTCCAGGGCAATTTTGTTAGCGTTCATGTGCCGATTGGTCGACCAAGGACACTCGCCTGGATCGAAATCTCTTGCCCGCCGTCGTGGCTGATGGTTAGTCTCGACTCTCCCCTCGGCAGTGCATGCTGAGGTTGCAGGCCACTCGTACCTCCGAGGCCACGGGGGAGTCGCCGGCTTCTAGGATGCGCTAGAATTCCCACTAAAACGCTGCCAAACAAAGCCGCCAGGGGTACCAGCGCCGGCTCGGCCCAAGACATGGCCATGCCGTGGTGGGAGCGCCTTGAATGGTTCGGGAAGTGCGGGCCAAAGTTTGATGACAACTGCGGTAGCCGACCTTTTCAGTCCAGTCCAGCCTGGGACGCACCAGCGGATGGCGTGCATGCCTGTATTGTGCTAGTGTGCATGCAACCCCTTCGGCTACTACCACAGTTAGTAGTCGGCACCAGGGTACAAGCTACCTGGAGTGGCTTCCTCGTCCTGGCTGGACTAATCTGCTGTTGGGATCAACAGGCGAACCTGCTCTCCAACCCACCCTCCCAACCACCATGTCAAGATCGCCTTGACGTACGTTCTTTGTTCACCGCTGCGCCCTCGCTGTCGTCTCGAGTCACCCTCCGCTCTGTCTCCATCCGACACTGTCATCTGGCGCAGAGCCCTGGTTCAGGACGACTTAGCATTCTGCGCACTCTGACAGAGACTTGGCTGCGATACCCCGTTGGAGCGAGCCTTTGCAGCCTCGAACCAACGAAACGAAACGAAATAAAATAAAATAAAATACCACCAATCCCTTGGGTAGCGTCACTTGCTTTCTTGATGGTTCTCGCAGGACAATCGGACACGACGAAACCCCAAGTGCCGAGGAGTGTCGAGGTTCGATCACCGTGAACGCCTCATTAGAGCATCAGCACTGCACTCCTGGTTGTCGATCCTCTTGTCCTTTCAGCCCACACTCCAGGCGCAAGTCAGCTCTCTGCGCTATCGAATATGCAATGATGGCCACCAGAGCTGCATACACTCACGGTCGCCATGCCTCGTCCGCGTCAAACACGATGGCATATCCGCCGCTGCCTGGCTCGCCTACCTTGACGAACCCGGACATGATCTTGCCCGATTACGATCGCGCAGACTCCCCCGATGACTTGAACCCGTCGCAACTGACGGCCTGGAGGACCGCCCATGCTTCACCTTTGGATTTCCATTTGCCCCATTCCAATTACTCCTCCACCCCAGTGCAGCCATCGACACCCATCATCTATGGCAACGGAACAATGTTGTCGGACATCGGCGAGGTGACCGAGGTGGAGAGCACTGTCGGACGACGCACATCATCCCGCTACTCGATACGCAGCGATGATACGCATGGCCCTCAACCCGCATTGTCAGCGATGAAACCCATGCTCCAGGGGCGATCGCAAGTTGCTGTGCGCGAACGAAGAGCCTCGGTTGATTCCACAAGCACGATAACCACCCAGGGACATGCCGCTCCCTTTGCCGACTTTGACGATTCGGCTAGTGTTGATGATTTTAGTTGTCAAGGCGATGACGAAGAGAGTATCGCATCATCTTGGGTCGATAACCCAGGTGCCTTCAATGCCCAGCCCGTTGTCAAACCCCAAGACCAGGAGCAAGCGCACAACCCCGATAGATACTCTACCACCTCCATCAGTAAGAGGGCTGAGAAAATTCTCGCCAACGCGAAGCGCAGACTGACGGTGAGTTTCTTCTCCTTTTGACCTACAATGACGGTCTGCTAATGCTTGTGTTGCAAGACAATGGAAGACAATCTCACCAGAGCAAGAAGCTCTCTCAACCAACATTCCCCCATATCCGACGGCTCAACACCATCGCCTCCAATGGTCCGGCCATACACAGGCCTTCCTGCTTCTGCAGCGTCGATGAGCTCCTCACAGCTGAAAAGTCTTGACGAGTCTGCTGATGCTCTTGGACCCTTGACTAAGCCAACACAACTGACCAGGTCCGCAAGTGCTCTCGGTGCAGCTGGAGGTTACCGCCAGCCTCGATCATCGCGTAGCTTGGATAGACCGATAGAAGGATTTTCCCGAATCGATCTGCGGCTGAACCAACTTGCCGACGAAAAGGACGGCGGTGGGTGGAATTTTGTCAACCAGCGTGATGAGGGTCGATTGTCAAATTTGGCAAGCCCGACGTTCAGTGCATACTCCGATGCTAGTATGGGTCGTCTCAGCTCAGTGTCGCAAGTGCGAGACTTGAAGGACCAGATGAATGGCCTCAGGGGCAAGATATCTAGCCTGAAGGAGCAGGCACGGGCGGACAGTCTGAAGCGTCGCAGCCTGCAAAGCCTGCGGACCCCGAGCCCTTTCACCCATTCTCGTTGGGATTCGGGGTACAACGACCCTCAGGGCGTACGCAGCCCTGAGCCTGAAGATCAACTTGCCGTCACGCCTCCTAGCCCAGACAAAGCTCCTGTGGTGGACCTTCAAGTCCCGACACAGGCCCTGGAAGAGGCTCGGCTCGTACCGACTAGCGAACAAGTCGGTGACGCTTCGGGGGTTGAAGATGTTTTGGGGGATTCTGCTGGCCAGCAAGCGCAGAAAGTCGATTCGCGACCCGAAGATCGGGTGGGAGCCGAATCCGATGACGAATTCGAGGATGTGCGGACTGAGGACGGCTTTGGGGCTGAAAGGGACGTGGGAGATGCAAAGGCGACGGAGGAGATGGAGGAGAACTATGACAGTGGCAGTGACAGTGGGGATTCTCTTTACCACGACACATTCCAGGCGCCCGTGTCTCATGAGGATCGCGAAGACGCTTTTGATTATGAGCATTTCTTTCTTCATTCTGCCATGGGGACCATTAGCCATGGACGTTTCGGAAGAAGCGGCAGTGTGAGCTCAGAGGAATCCATTGAAACGACGCGCGGACCATCAAAGGGACATTCAAGACCGCAAAGCTTACAAACAATGTCCTCCGTGGATAGTTTCGCTACTGCGGAGGAAGGTCGAACCAGTCGCACCATGGCTTACGAAGAGGAAGAGGACGAGGGCGAGGATGGGGAATCGGATGAGGAAGCAATGCAGGGAGATGAGAATCGCCACAAAGTCTCAGCCACTCCGGAGGTGGGAACGGACGGCAGTGGAAGCGACAGAGTAAGGGAGCATCGGCCGCCTCGCCGCAACTCTGTCATCCACCGACCCCTGGCGAACAAGCCGGGCGCGGCGCACCGGCCGTCGATCTCTTCTATAGGGTCTACGGGGACGAATAGGAGCTTCCCTCTGGTTTCCAAGGCCACAATAAGCGGGGGTGTTTTGACACCTGGGGGTTCCCCAGACGATGAGCTCAAGCATGTGTCGGACAACCTTCTACGGCGGGTAGCCGACGTGTCCGGCGGGGATGACTCCGTAAGCGACGGGTCATTGTTCACTTTGCAGATGCTAGGGAAGGACGATCAGATTGGCGTTGAGAGGCTGGTGGCGAGCCTCGGCAAGGTCGTGTTAAGTTTGGGCGAGGCATCGAGAGCCAGCAGCGAGGCGAGGCTGTACCGAAGGAGGATCGAAGCGGCTCGCCGTATTCTCGAGGGCCAGGACGAAAATTACCAGTAACGCGTGCTACGATGATGCGGTTTCCTCGGACGTTGATGGCAGGACTGGCACCTGTCGCAACCACTACGACGACATGACGACTCACGGCTTCGATTTTTGATTTCGCTCTGGCGGAGGGCTCGACCGAGTCACGGATTTTGATACCCCTCATGCGTTGTTATCCGGTCATGGCTGGGAGAGAAGGAGGTTGATGTGAATCTAACTTGGGTTGACTTTGGCTAGACTAGACATTCTTACACACTGGAGCGCCTTGTATAGCGATGGTCTGTTTGCTTGCGAGTAACTCAGCAGTGCTGAATTTAATTCATAATCTTGCGTCGTTACCGAATCAAAAGTATGCGTTGGTACGACTATGCGGTGGTGATGGGATACTGAACATAGCCCAGCCAAGCTCTGGTTCAACAACTAAGAACACGTCCACCTCCGACATGATGGAAGTGAAGCGACCAGATGGAACACCTTGCATGGTTTGAGCAATGCATGAAAGTTAAAAATTATTTGACACATGAACAAGGGAGTGCTTCTTTGTCTTGTCAGCACGTCCTTGAAACCTGCATAGCCTGCAGCGTGAGTTCGCACATGTCGGTGTAGCTTCAATCACAAGCAAATCGGAGTGTCCAGTTCCTGGCCACCTGTTTTTTTTTTATAGGCCCCCGCTGGAACCCGGACCCTGCAAGCGCCGCCGCTGCCCCCCCTGCGATAATTACTGAAGAAGCCCTCACATCCCGGCAACTTTGAACCTCTTCCCGCCTATTTTTTTTCCCACCACCACCAACACTGCATACATATCACGCGATATCCCTTCCACGACGAACCATACGCAGTCTGAGTCGCCGTCAGCCTCCGATTCTTCTTTCACACGGGAGACGTTGTCCGCGAAAAGGGGGGAAACTACACGATGGACTCCTCGATGATCCTCCCCGCGCTGCAGTCACTGCTGCCCCCCGAGATAGTAGACGCCATCGAGACGCACGTGCTGCACCCCCGCGCGCCGGTGCAGGTGCTCCTCGGCCACGTCTCGCAGGAGCTGCAGCGTGCGCTGGCGCTCCTCCTGCCGCTCGTCCAGCCGCTCATCGACCGCGCGCTGGCTCTCATGGCGGAGAGCCAGGGCCTCGTCGGGCTCGTCGTCTCGGTGCTCGTCGTCACCGTCGTCTTCGCCGTGCTGTCGTGGGTGCACCGCCTCGTCATGTTCTGGACCCGCGTCGCGATGCGCCTGGTCTTCTGGACGCTGCTTGTGGCCGTCGGCGCATGGATATGGCAGCGTGGCGTCTTTGAGAGCGCGAGGGACGCCGTCGTCGTCGGCAGCAAGATCGTCGGGTACATGGCCGTCATCAAGGATGTTTGGGTCCGCGAGTATAACCGCTACGAGGCGCAGCAGACCATGGCCGGTCACCGCGGACGGGGCGGCAGCAGGTGAAGATTTTGGCCGGACGAGGACGCTGCGGCACTACGGATACTCGACCAACAAGATGCATCACCTTGCAGCGCGAGGATCGGGAATACATCATCATCTATCACTATATAACCAGATTCCGTTCTGCGTCAAAGTCCGCAAATCCAAGCCAAACGCCAGCGCTATGCGAAATACATGATCCATTTTTACCCCTTTCTTTTCCTGACCATACCTTTCCATCAACCATTACGCAACGCAAGCGATATTCTCAGTCCAGTTTGGGTCCACTTCTTCAGTCGTCGTCAGAATCGTACTCCGCTTCGTCGTGAGGGTCTTTGGGATCCTGGGCCTCGTGGTATTGGATGCAGTCGTCGATGTAGCTGAGGATGCCACCTACACTGTCTTCGTCCGTCACGTCAAGCTTCAAGTAACTGAGCATACTAAAGCTCTCTATGAGTCCAGCTACTGCTCGGTTCAGCCGTCTAAAGCTGGCGCCCTTCATGATCTGCTCCTTGTCGGCGGCTGGCTGGCTCTCGTCATCCTGGCCTTCGGGGCCCTCGGCTGCTTGTCGCGAACGCTCAATCGGATCATCTTCGAGCAGAGCCACATCGGGTGTCAGGAATCGCTTAAGATCCTTCTTCTTGACCTGGCCTTTGACGAGGTCCATCTTCGACAGGACGTTGATGTGGGGGACCTCCAGCATGAGCATCGCGCTCATCGCGCTCAGGCTACCGGCAAAGAACTTGGCTCTATCAACCACAAAGGTTGCCTCTAGGAGGTAGACGGCGGCCATGCGGATGTCAAGGGACCCGGGCTGCGAAAGAAACTTTACCAGCGCTGGCAGGACGGGCACATGGGTATAGAGTTCGATCTGGCCCGGCATGTCAAAGATGATGAGATACTCTTCTGTTAGAGAATCAAGGGCTTCGGTCAACCAGTCGAGGTTTTCCAGGAGAAATTCGAAGCAGTATATGAGACCACCGTTGGGGCCCAAGCCCACCTCCTCCATAGCATCTTTGAGAGAGATAAGCTCCTTGATGTCGAGATCTGGCGTATGCTCGAACGATTCGGCAGCAGGGTCGAGGTTGACATAGAAGGCGGATCTACGGTTGAGTTGTAGGTGGGTGATGAGGGCGGCACAAAAGGTCGACTGCAGAAGGGAGTAACTGGTTAGCGAGACCGAGCGGAGGAGCCCATTGGATGTACTTTGTTGCCTGGGGTGCGGGAGAGTAGAGATTAGATGAATGCGACTTCGTGCGTACCTTTCCCGCGCCCGCCGGGCCCATGACCATGGCCCCAAACTTGCTCATTGTGGAGGAGTTGCGTGCCTGAAGAAGCTTCCGCCGCGACTGCGCCCAACTATGGCGTGTGTGGATTTACGGCTGTATCAAGCTTTCCCGTATCGGCAGAACCCTGGGCAGGAAGCGGTGGCAAGGGTGAGGGGGGCGGTCTGTTGAGAGGCGAGACCGAATACGCATGAAAATATTTGGTAGAGTCCTTTGGTGGTTGGCATGCAAAAGGAAAGCTCGATTTACCCAATGGTGGGGGGGGCCCCGCACTCGCGCGACCAGGGGAGGCACATTAGGTAAGGCAACTACGGCAGGGTACGCAGGACAAAGTGCCGCCAAGGATGACGGAATGGAGCTTTTTTGCGATAGTTAACTGGACAAGGCCAGGTCAGATACTCCGGGGACCTCGTGGCCTTGTGATAGGATGGTGACGGCTCCTGGATGTCTGTGGAAAGTGAAAGTCCCGTTCTGTGTGCTGCGGAGGGGTCGGCGCGCCGGGCACTACTAGCTGCAGCCCGTCAGGTGAGAGTCCAAACAGAAACCCCGGGCCGAGTAACAGAACCGAACAGTTGAAGACTATCCAGGGCCTGGCGTGACGGGCTGAGAGTTGGAGGGGGGGGGTTGGAGGGGGAGACGGAGGGAGACGGAGAACCCTTGGCGGTGTCTGATGGGATTGCGTTCTTAGACCAGGCGCGCTGCGCGCCCATGGAAGGCCGGGGAAGACAGGCGGTGGGCGGAAGAATGCGACGGAGTGTCGGTTGGCTCAATGGCGCAACGTCTCGGCTGGGTTGCGCCCACCGCACCGTGGATGTTCCATCATCAACCTCGTAGTCGTGCCATAGTAAATGCAGTTTCTCAGGTACCAACATTGGGCTGGACATTGTAAGCGAGCAGAGGTACCTCCCTACGACAGCCTTAACAGGCCGATGATCGGCTGGGGCCTGCAACTACCCTGAGGGCCTCCTGTTCGGCACCCGACTAGGGATTTTCTGTTACCGCCAACCCCTCCAAGGGAGCTTGACCCTGCCCCTCCACACCTCCCAGCAACCACTACGTGCGCGCAGGGTACCGGAACGGAGTGAGGAAGAGAAAAAAAAAATCAAACAAAAATTTTAAATAACCAAACAGAAGACGGCATGTAGCCCTGCGCCGAGTCGTATGTACCCTGCACGGTTAACCCCCCAACAGTTGCTGCTACAGGTACTTATCGATCTACTCCGCTTCCAGTCCACTTCTCGTCCTTGGACATACTTCTTATCCCTCTTCCCCTCCTCAGCTTCTCCTTCGCACCTTCTCTTCCTCTTCTTCTTTTCTCATCCTCTCCATCCCTCTTCCACAAGCACCTTCTTGTTAAAAGTTACGCGGTAAGTCCCTCTATTGATAATTGAGTCAATTGTTCCTTGCCTTGATCTTATCATCATGCTAACTGACTTCGTTCGCAGTCCGTAACATCACTACCGGACCTTAATCCCTCTCGTCTTTCCCTCCCGTATCCTCTATACCCCCAACCCAATTGACAAAATGGCTGTCAACGGCTCAAACGGCTTCAAGCACTTCAACGAGGGCACCTTCCTCTTTACTGTATGAACCTCCCATGACAAGACCTGCCCTGGAGACGCCCTTACCCTGGCGCGAAAAGAGAAGGAAGAAAAAAATAAAGGAAAAATTGAAACCCCGCTTCTAACACATTGAAACACATAGTCCGAGTCCGTCGGTGAGGGCCACCCCGATAAGATTGCCGACCAGGTCTCCGATGCCATTCTCGATGCCTGCTTGGCACAGGACCCTTTGTCAAAGGTTGCCTGCGAGACTGCCACCAAGACCGGCATGGTCATGGTCTTTGGTGAGATCACCACCAAGGGCTCCATCGACTACCAGAAGGTCGTTCGCGATGCCATCAAGGACATCGGCTACGATGACTCTTCCAAGGGCTTCGACTACAAGACCCTGAACTTGCTCGTCGCCATTGAGCAGCAGTCACCCGATATTGCCCAGGGTCTCCACTACGAGGAGGCACTTGAGAAGCTCGGTGCTGGTGACCAGGGTATCATGTTCGGCTATGCCACCGATGAGACCCCTGAGCTGTTCCCTCTGACCCTCCAACTCGCCCACAAGCTCAATGCTACCATGTCCGCCGCCCGCCGCGACGGCTCTCTGCCTTGGCTGCGACCCGACACCAAGACCCAGGTCACCGTTGAGTACAAGCACGACCACGGCGCTGTCGTCCCCCAGCGTGTCCACACCGTTGTCGTCTCTGCCCAGCACTCCCCCGATATCACCACCGAGCAACTCCGCAAGGAGATCCTGGAGAAGGTCATCAAGAAGACCATCCCCGCCAAGTACCTCGATGACAAGACCATCTACCACGTACGTATCAGTCTTTGCCCCTGCTATTCGCTGCTGTATAACTCTGAGGACTAACATGGCGATTAGATCCAACCCTCTGGCCTCTTTATCATCGGTGGTCCCCAGGGTGATGCTGGTCTGACTGGTCGTAAGATCATTGTCGACACCTACGGTGGCTGGGGTGCCCATGGTGGTGGTGCTTTCTCCGGCAAGGACTTCTCCAAGGTCGACCGATCCGCTGCCTACGTCGCCCGCTGGATCGCCAAGTCTCTGGTCAACGCCGGCCTTGCCCGTCGAGCCCTTGTCCAGCTCTCGTACGCTATTGGTGTCGCCGAGCCCCTCTCCATCTTCGTCGAGACCTACGGCACCTCCTCCAAGTCCTCGGATGAGCTCGTCGAGATCATCCGCAAGAACTTTGACCTGCGACCTGGTGTCATTGTCCGCGAGCTCAGCCTGGACCGCCCTATCTACCTGCAGACCGCCAAGAACGGCCACTTCGGCACCAACCAGAGCTTCACCTGGGAACAGCCCAAGGAGCTCAAGTTCTAAGCAGCCACAGCCACTCGCAATGGGTAGCATGGCTCGGGTGGCATTCAACAGCCACCCCCGCATGATTTCAACGTAGATGTTTTATAGATCCTTATCGGATGGCTTACGGCGTACGGTTTCTCAACGATACCACTGGAATTTTCCCCTTATTGGGACGGGGAATGGCGGTTTAGGGTTTTTTTTTTTTTTTATAACATGTGTTCACGACTTGACAAAATACGATCTGTTTTATGTCACTTGTCTTTTGCTTTACCCGAGTTACGACTCTATCATGAAGGCAACTTCTCTTGCGATACATCGGGTTGGAGCAACGGCGTTTTTCAACAAAGACGCATATAGGGCAACACTGCATCTGGAGAAGCGAAAAGACGGAAGGACTTTGCATTATGAGACGCCCTTCCCAAGGATACCGAAGGAAGGGTGCTCACTGGCGTTTTACGGGAAAAAGAAAGATATTCAACATCTTTACTTTCCTGTTTCTCGAGCCAAGCTCGTGCAAATCAATAGTCGGGCGGAGCTGATGACAAGGAGAGGGCCAGTCTAGCTAAAGGGCAGCTCTGGTAAATAAGAGCTGCGTGTTGGTGTAGACAGTAAGCGAGAAGAAGAATCAAGAGAAGCCTTGCTTGGGCAAAGGCGGCTGATGACTATGTTGCTTCGCGGTCCATGATCTATGCGATTTATGCGACTGCAATTGTAGCGACTGCCAGGTCTACCTGGCACGGAATGCAGCCAACATTTGATTGCTATTCTCCGGAATGTTGCTACAAAGAGAAATGAAGGGTTTCAGGGTGAAACTCACGAGTCTGAATAGGGTGAGTCTCATGTTCTTTGTAGTGAAGTTAGACAGCGGCATATCGATCTACTCGCACACAGACTAATGGGAAAAGTTTGTGAATAGTATACGCCCCCCTCCACCTCCCGCAAGAAATCACTTACAAGGACAGGCTTGGTTTGTGAACAACAGACTCGACCTGCATATGATCGACCCGGGGGTGGTTGTTAGCATAGATCCCCGGACGTCCTATGGACGTTTGACAGAGACGTAGCAGCGACTAACGGTTGTTTGTTTGTGGAGGTTATTCAGTGATTTTTCCACATGCTTCTCGACTGAGAAACATCGAGCGAGTTTGGTATGCATCCATCTCTGTGATTTCTGGGGTTGACAAACGCAAAGAACGCATACCAATGGTTTGGAGGGAATGCATGACCATCGTGAAGGTTGACGGTGAAAAAGTCGTAGTGCCGCTGCAAAAGCCTGAACAGTGTGGTATGCGTGTATCAGGTGACGATGGTGTTCTGGTCCTGATCTTCGCGTGCATTTACCACCAAAAGGTCATGGCAGAAGCATGCAAGGCATGACACGCTGATCGCCATGCGTATTTGACGACACTCGGCGATAGCAGAGGCCTGTCACTCATCCTCGTGCGCAGTTACCGCGCTCGACCGAAGCCGTGGCCCGTGGGTAATGAATGGGAAGAGAAGCACTGCTTTCTGAATGACCGACACCGCTCGGTGTGAATATGCAGCGAGCCAAGCCGCCGAGTGGCCCCTGTGACGATACTATGAGTAGGCAAAAGACAATCGTTGGCTGTGTTGGTTCTAATTTAGGATTATCAATCACTGTTGCAGAAACGCAGGCATACGGGCACGGGCAGCAGCTCCGCGGCCGCAATATGATGGCAGGATGATGATTAATACGCTGCCAACGGGTTGATGATAGCGACAGCAGGGAAGCAAGGGGACAGTCAGTCTACCATAAACCCGCGTGCTAGAGCAAGATTGGATGATAGGTGAGCTGGGCTTCCCGGATTTCATAGAGATCGCATCGGTATTGGTCTAGGGTCGAATACATTCCCGGAGTGCATATTGTCGGACGACGCCATCGCAAGTCTGATGGCAATCCATGTAAAGGTGGTCAGTGCAAGAGATATGGGTGGCCCGATGGCACTCCCAGGGTCGCATCGTGGACGCCACATGATGTGGCCGTCAGACAACGAACGGCCCATGAACTTCACCACCAAAGAAAACGGTGGGCAGCGACCGTGACGCTGGGCCATCCGCCGAGCAACTAGGGTTGCCGAGGACATAGTAAGCACCCATGGGACGGATGGTGGTAGGGGGGCGAGGAGGGAACTACTGCACGGCAGCAGCAGGTGCCCAAATTGGCTATTTGGAATATTCAGACTTGTATGTGCATGCTTGAGCATGTCGAGATGATCTGTCAGGCAATGCCACGAGCTTCGCAGAAGACAATACGACATATGAAGGAGACAATAGGAATGATGGAGTTGGAAGAAAGGGATATGCCCGGCAAGTAAGTCGGAGCAAAGAGCTGCAGCTTGTGGAAAGACTATTCGCGGGTTCAAACTATTGCCAAATTCAGAGGATGATTCCTGGATGACGCATTGCTAAGTCGACTGATCGAGGCACAAAGCTTGAACGGAGCCGTTCAACACGCATGTTGGAAGGCCTTCCTTGCGCCGGTGGAAATGTGCGGATCATGACTGAAACGGGGCGAGATCGGCACGTGTTGCGGACGAGGAGCGTGTGCCGAAGCTGAGCCCAGGGAGGACAGCTAAAGACGGTGATGGACAGATGAGGAGGAGTGTTTTGAAGCGCCATGTGGGCGCCATGGAGCAGCATCAGAGAAATAAAGGAGACTTGGTAGCCAGAATCTTGTGTATTACCTACTTGTTGTTTCTTAAAAAGAGGCTTGAAATCCGACTACGGTTGGGGGAGGGGCGGGTTGGTAGAAAGTCGAAGAGAGAAAATGACATGTCGTGAGATGATGATGATGGAGGGAAGCAGAGGAGGAGGTTGCACCTGCAGGCCGGGCAATGCAGCTGTGGAAGGAGCCGTTGCGACGGGCGGTGGGAGTGGGGCCGCGCGGACGGGCGCTATACCGCAAACGGGGCACAATAGGAAGGCGTGGCCCGTGCTCGTGCAGCAACAATACCAAGCGAGCGGGAGGACAATAGCAACGACTTGGCAGCCCGTCTCGACGCCACACGCGCCTTCCTGGCTCACGACGCATCAACACCTCATCCCATTCTCAACAGCCGTCTCTTTACGGTCATCCCTCGCCTAGCTAGAGGGGAGTCAGGGCTGCTCCGATGGGTCTAGTCTCGCTTCTTGAAGCCACGTTTCGAAACCCGTTCGGCCCTAACACCATGCTGTTATTGCTGGTCGCCGAGGCTCCCCTCCCCTACCTTTTCTCAGGTCGCCGATTTTCCCTCCGTTTGCCAATGCCGTGAATATAGTCGGTCGGATTCAGCATGAATAACGTTACGTCCACATCAGGCATGGTCTGATCAGGCGGCTCTCAGAATGTTTCCGCTCGGCCGCGCGCACGCACCAGCCCTGCCATGGCTTGGTGCGTCGCCTGTTGGTGTTGCAAATGCCTTCGTCCGCCCATTAAGTTGGGTTGGGTGTCGTGTCTACGCGCGGGCAAAAGGCTGGGTGCGGGCACGGGAAGCCACCTTGGGGGAAAAGGAGTGCCACGCTTCCAAGTGCCCATTTGCCAGCGTCAAGAACCGAGGAGTAGCGAGGAGGTAGCCGTGAACAAAGTCGCACAACCCTGCTGTGGATCCAAGTGCGGCGGCTCGCCCGAGCGCCAGCATAGCACAGCACACTGTTCAGATGTGAGACGTCCCCAGCCTGGCCGGCTTACTATTCTTCTGCTTTGCGCCCGATCGGTGAGGCGTGCATGACCACGCCCATCGGCCTGGGACAGCATTCGCGGCCTCCTTGTCCATTCAATCGTCCATTCATGTCCACATTCATCCATGTATACGACCATGCATCCGCTCACAACATCCTGTCGTCGTGCAGGATCAAATCTCCCGTTTCTTTCAGAAACAAGTATATATGAGGCTGTCTTGTTCCTATTTCCCACCATAACTTCGGTTCTCTGAGCCAGGCCTCTATGACAGCACTGGAAACACGTCACAGTCCTCGACTCAGCACCGTATCAGGAACTTTTTTGGTTTGAATCCCCTTCAACGAAAAGTAAGTTCATCAAGACGAAAAAACATGCTCATCTTTTATCATTTACCCTTGCGCCTAACCTTGCGTCTGATAGATCTACACCTTGGCCGATCTGGCCAGATACTTTAGAGCTTCTTGGCTGCAGCGTCACCAATACCAAACCCAAAGAATCAGCACCAACAACAAGACCATCTCGAGCCGACACCAGCACCATCTTGAGATTGCCTACCCCTTCGGTGCAGGGTTCCCACGCAGATTGTCACATTCTTACACATCCCACGCTACACCCTCCCTGGTCATCATCTCCGGGGGAGCGGCGTCCAACCTGTCGGAATTCAGTGGCGCTTTACTCGCCTACTACGTACACGTCGGCTTTCTTCCCATCGGCAGGCTACTATTCACTCCGCACCTCCTATCCGTATTCTCGGTAGTATAGAAGAACCACAATACCGACCGTCCTCTGCTGCTCCAGGATATGCGTATTCCGCAAGTATATAAACAGATCTGGTTGCCCCCTAAAGGCATCACATTCCGATATCCTGGTTATATATTCCCTTCCAGGACATTAGTTCTTCTTTCCATCTCTGCCTGACCCTTTACGCTGCTGAATTCCATCTCAACTTCATCTCTACTACCAGACACATCTCAACATGCCTTCCTCGGCAATGGAAATTACATCAGAAGAAGTTCCTCGTCTTAGCAGTGTCATCCCCAAGGACAACGCTCGGGCGAACCTCAATCCACCACCATACACACAAGACCGAGGCCCGGAGGACATCATGAGCGTCTCTTCAAACCTCTTCTGGCGTCATCCCCGTGACCCCACAGCCAGCACCGTCCTCCTTCAGGGCGGAGTGCATGATGATGACGGGGATCTGTTTGATGGCATCAGCCTGCGAGTCAATACTGCCATCAACATCACTAACAGCAACAACCTGATATGCCTGTCCGGGACTCCCGCTGACCATGCGAATGCCATCGCACGGGCGGTCGTCGAGGCCATCAACAAGAACAGCTCAGGCCAATGCGGGCTACCTATGATTAACGAGAATGGCGAGCCTCGTCCTGTCAGGTTGGAGATTGACGCTGGCATTGTTGTTGAGGGGGCCGGTAACATCATCGGCACCGAAGACATCATACTTCAAGTTATCAGAGAAAGAGCGTCGTACAAGAGGCGGCGAGCTGGAGCTGAAGCAGACGCCGATGGCGATGTCGATACAGCACACACTGCTGAGAGCTCCGAAATGGGTGCCAAGCGCAGAAGACCCAGTCAGTAGTCTCACCATGCTGCGACAAGGTCGAACCTTTTCACCTATAATTTTTTCCTTGTTATATTTCTCTTTATGTCTTTCCGTCTCCAAGCATACAATAGCGAGAATGGTGCCTTAGTCGTTGTCTTCTGCCTATTAGGGCAAGAGCTAGTCTATTATGGTCCGGTCAAGGTCACAGCCGTGATGGATGAAATTGTTGAGCAATTCGTCCTCCATGTCACAGGGATAAAGGATGCAGCATATGAGCGGCATAAAATGGGATGGTTGGGCAGCCTTGAGCGTCAAATGTACTTGGATATACTGGAATGGCTGACTGATCTCCTATGTAAATGAGATACACGAATAACGAATCAACTTAAAATATCTAATCTTGATGCCATATGGAGTGGCTCTAAACGGCATGTGCCATAGTCTTTCCGTTTGTGGTCGCTCGCTCCTTCTCTACTTGGTCATAGGTGCTAAGGTGGAACCTCAATTCCAACCTCTTCCTGACAACTTTTTCCACGCTTCAACAAAAAAATGCGTTGCCATATCTGCTCTCGACAGTAGCGGCAAGGCTTTGGCCGAAAGAGACGATGGAACCACACCGCTGGTGATACCGGTCAATTGGGACCCGCACCCCCATCAAACTCTTGGCCCAGCCAGGTTTCAGGCTTCGTCCGTCCCTTGCATATCGTCGGCCCTTCTACCCCTTGGTCGCCTTCTCAGCTGTTGGCCTTCCTCGGACTCGTTACCGAGCGATTGAACAGGGCAAGGGTAGCGGCACTTGACACGGGCTAGAATAGGATCGAGGTTGGGAAACATCAGCTGGAATCGCTGCAGGTACACACCGCGTGACGGCGCGGAGAAGGGCAAGTCTTGGCTTTGCTTGCTCAGCTCGACAGGGCAGAGCTAGCTAGCTTTGTGTCCACGATGCTGCAGATCCCCCACCCGCCCTTCGTCAATGTCTATCTTGGCCAGCATCTTCCGGGAGCTGCTATGCTGGGGCCAAGATGCTGAGACCTTTGTGCTGTAGCAGAATCAGTCAATGGGTCGTAGGACCCCGAACTCATGGCCAGCCACTGGCTGTGAGCAATTCAGGCATGTCAAGTTGTCGTGGTACCTTGAATCTGCTAAAGATGCCATCCATGTCAGCTACGCTCTCCAGAGATGGCCAGGGGGTCTGATGGCCTGGAACAGTCGAACCCCTC
>KL660429.1:43114-53984 GCA_000732775.1 Stachybotrys chlorohalonatus IBT 40285 | reverse complement strand
AATGCCTCGGCTCTGTTCTTGCATGTTTGGTTATGAGTGACCACCAGGAGGTCTTTGGCCCGCCCGTCTCGTACGAAAGCGCCCTGGAGATAAACCGCCCCCCTGAACCAAATCGGTTGTTTCCAGTGGCTCCTCCCCCAGTACAAAGGCGCTTGTTCCAGCCGCGGCTTGGCCACGTTTTCCGCGCCCCCCCCCCCAATGAAAAAACCACAGTCTATTCGTACTATTTCGTAGTAGCTAGCAATAATCTATGACCTCGGTATCAGAACAGCGCCCACCGCCTCGTTCCCCCTTCACTCCGCCTCCGCCGCCGCTGCTACGCTGCTACGCTGCTTCTTATGCGGCTCTGGCGGTTGAACTGGGCTTGTTCAGATTAAACATGTCCCGTGCGTGCACGAGTTGCCGTGGATGAAGGATGCCGGTTTCGAAGGGGGGAGCCAGCCGCCGCCTTACCTTTCATGGTCTTCCATGCGATCCGGGATGGCCTTGTGCATGTCCCGCCGCCTGTGTTTTGGCAAGGCAAGATCGGCCTCGTTCCGATCTCTTCGTTGCCCGTCCTTGTTCCCCACTGCCCCAGAAAGTAGCTAGGGTGTAGCACCGTCCGTACGCATGCGGGATGTTGTTGCGAGTCCCTCGTCCCAGCGTAGACTAAAAGGATGAGCCATGCGTGAAGCTGGTCTGGGGGGTCCAGATCGTCCCGAATCAAAAAGGAAGCTCTTCTCTACTTCGTCTACCTCCCTTCTTTCCTTCTTTCTTTCTCTCGCGTCTCCATCGTCTTTGCTTGTCCTGGAACCGTGGTTGCTCCGCCGCCGCCGCCGACATGACCGATTCCATGTCGTCATCCAAGCCCAGCTCCATGAGCAGGGTCACGATGCTCTGGATCGCGCTGTCCAAGATACCCCTTGCGGCAGAGGTTGCGCTCAAGCATACCCTGGGGCTATCAGAGCTGTCGCGGTACCTCGACCTACGCAGTGAGCTCGTCGTCACCATTCTGCGCTCCATCCTCCAGCCCTCGCAGCCTCGCCCCATCTCCCTCGTGCAGAGCATGTCCATCCGCGACCCGGGCGTCAAGGGCAAGCTCTGGGTCAGCAAGTACACGGCTCCGGCGCCCCCCGAGCCGGCCGCCCGCGATGCCGTCGTCGCCGCCGTCAAGGCCATGCAGGACCCCAGCGTCCCGGAGCCGCGCCTAAGAGTACCCGAGCTGGCTGCCGTCGAGGCTGAGTGGACGGGCTACCGAGCCGCGGCGTCGCCTAGAGAGACCCTGCCCGGCATCCCAGAGCTCGACAAATATCACAGCATGAACATGGAGTGTAGCCGGCCGACGACGATCCTGTATTTCCACGGCGGCGCCTACTACTTGTGCGACCCCAGCTCGCACCGGGCCGTCACTGCCAAGCTGGCCAAGCTGACAGGCGGACGGTGCTACTCGGTACGCTACCGCCTGGCACCTCAACACCCGTTCCCTGCGGCTCTCGTGGATGCGTTGGTGTCTTACATGACACTACTCTATCCTCCACCCAACGCTTTCCATGAGCCTGTGCGACCAGAACACATCGTCTTCTCGGGTGACAGGTGAGTCAACACCGCCCAGGGCTCCTCGAACCCCCTATAGGCGTGCTAATCTCTTGTGACAAGTGCCGGCGGAAACATGGCTCTCGCCCTACTCCAGCTTGTCCTGCAGCTCCGCCGCGACGAAAGCACCGCCCACATCATGTGGCACGGCCAGCTGCGCCCGGTCCCGCTGCCCGCCGGCGTGGCGTGCGGCTCGCCCTGGTGCGACCTGACGCAGAGCGACTCGCGCTGGGAGGAGGACATGCCGACGCCCTTCGACTACCTGCCCAAGCCCGCGGCCGTCCGGCGCGCCGGCGCCCCCAAGGACGACATCTGGCCCGCGAGCCCCCCGCGCAGCTACCTCTACGCCGACGACGACCTCATCGCGAACCCGCTGGCCTCGGTCGTCGCCGCGCCGAGTTGGAAGGGCGCCCCGCCCGTGTACATTTGCACGGGGTGGGAGATCCTATCGCCCGAGGGCCAGTTCATGGCGCGCGCCATGGCCGACCAGGGCGTCCCCGTGGTCTACGAGGAGTACGAGGCGATGCCGCACTGCTGGTTCATGATGCTGGACAAGACGCCCAGCGCCAGGCGCTGCTTCGAACGCTGGGCCTCCTTCATCAAGTCGGTGGTCGAGACCTCGGAGGCAGAGGGTGCACACGCGCCGTCGAGCAGCGCCGTTCTCATCAAGGCCAAGAGCCTACACGAGACCCCGCTGCGGTTCGAAGGGCTCAGTGAGATCACCCAGGACGCGATGCGGGAACGCGTGATCCGCAAGGTGGAGCAGACCGTCAGGGAGGCGAAGCTATAAATGCACTGTTTCCTAAGATCCCACGAAATTTTTTTATTTTTATTTTTTATTTTTTATTTTTTTTGTCGGTTTTCCTTGTCATGGTTGAATTTGGCATCATCAGCGAGGCAGTTTCATGATTTTTCAGGGTTCGAGGGGTCCAGGAATATGACAAAGGCCATTGCTCGAGGAGTTGGGGATAGGGAATGATTGGCGCGGCAGAGCTTCTTTAGAGCGTTTAGAGATTCTTTTCTATCATTCTTTTCATATAATCGGTTGAGGAGTTGCGAAGTCATGGTTTGCTCCATTCGCCTTCCATAACATACCGCTGCCTGTGTCTTTGGAATGTGGCTTTCAACATACTCAGACCCACGTCCATTGCCAAATCAGCGTAGAGTCATCGGCTGTATTACTTGGACATACATCAGCTTCTGCAAAATAAGTAGAGGATACCAAGTTTGAGCAGCAGCTTCCCCGACTTCAGGGGATATCTCATTGGCATGTGGTGAGTGAGCAATGCCCCCACTTCCACCGCCTACCCTGCGTACCCCTGCTTCCCAAGCTCCGAAACAACCACCACTTTTTTCCCCCAAACAGCTCTACCACCCGTAGCGACGAAGAAGCCTGCCGCCTCCCCCCCCGCCCTCTTCGCCATGGAGCGCCACAAGCAGGCCGTCAGTCGTATCGCCGCCGCGGTGCGGGGCTTCTTCGAGCGCAGGGAGCCGTACCGCATCTTCCACGGCTCGACAAACAGCACGCGGCCGCGGCCGGCGCCGGGCCACGGGCTCGTCGACATCTCGGCCCTGGGCGGCGTCCTGGCCGTCAACCGCGCCGCCCGCACCGCCCTCGTCGAGCCCAACGTGCCCATGGACCGCCTCGTCGAGCACACCCTGCGCCACGGCCTCGTGCCCCCCGTCGTCATGGAGTTCCCCGGCATCACGGCCGGCGGCGGCTTCGCGGGCACGGCCGGCGAGAGCAGCTCCTTCCGCCACGGCTTCTTCAACGACACGGTCAACTACGTCGAGATGGTGCTCGGCAACGGCGACGTGGTGACGGCCTCGCCCCAGGAGAGGCCCGATCTGTTCCGTGGTGCCGCCGGTGCCGTCGGCACCCTCGGCGTCACGACGCTCATGGAGCTGCAGCTCATCGAGGCCAAGAAGTTCGTCGAGACCACGTACCACCGCACCTCCAGCGTCGCCGAGGCCATTGCCAAGATCCGTGCCGAGACCGCCGACCCGCGCAACGACTACGTCGACGGCATCCTCTTCTCCAAGGACCACGGCGTCATCGTCACCGGCCGTATGACCGACGACAAGCCCGCCGACACCGACGTCCAGACCTTCAGCGGCGCCTGGGACCCGTGGTTCTTCATGCACGCCCAGGACCGCACCCGTGCCGCCGCCTCGTCCGTCGACTACGTCCCGCTCGCCGAGTACCTGTTCCGCTACGACCGCGCCGGCTTCTGGGTCGGCCGCGCCGCCTTCGCCTACTTCAGCTTCGTCCCCTTTACCCGCTTCTTCCGCTGGCTGCTCGACGACTTCATGCACACGCGCATGATGTACCGCGCCCTCCACGGCAGCGGCGAGTCGGCCCGCTTCGTCGTCCAGGACCTCGGCTTGCCGTACAAGGCTGCCGAGCAGTTCATCGACTACACGGCCGAAAAGTTCGACATTTGGCCGCTGTGGCTGTGCCCGCTGAAACAGACCCTGCCGCCCACCTTCCACCCCCACACAGGCGAGACAGAAACAACCCCGAACCCCAACGGCGGCGCCCCCGTCGAGTCCGCCAAGGAGATCCTCAACATCGGCCTCTGGGGCTGGGGCCCCGTCGACCACGACTCCTTCGTCGCCAAGAACCGCGCCCTGGAGGACAAGCTGGTCGAGCTGGGCGGCATGAAGTGGCTCTACGCTCACACGTACTACTCCGAGGACGAGTTCTGGCGCCTCTACGACAAGCCCTGGTACGACGCCCTCCGCGAGAAATACCACGCCACGACGCTGCCCACCGTGTACAACAAGGTCAAGATCGACGTCGAGGCCGCCAAGCGCAAGAGAGCGCACTGGCGCCAGTCTGTCAAGAGCCTCTGGCCTATCGGTGGCTTATACGGTATCTGGAAGAGCATCTTAAGCAGGGATTACTTCCTCCACCGGAATGCAGAATGGAAGTTCAAAAGGGGGGTTGAAGGGAAGAATAAGACGGAATAAGATGAACTTTTCTCCCATAGCATGATGCTGTGGCTTTGTATTAAATAATTCGCCATTTGTCTATATAGAAGTGCTGGATATAGACTCGCATTTTAGATAGCGGTCTTGTACACTAGAATCGCAATTGATACACACTGAGGTATTTTGAATATTTTTTTATTATTTAACTGTCTTGGCCACTCGCTCTATAAGCCTCGATTCGAGGAAACAGCCATCATCTCCAGCAAGTGTTTGGCCTGGCCTCTCACGTCCACACGTGAGAAGGCAGGCCTCGGGTCAGCTCAATTAGTGACGCGGTGCTTGTCGTGCAAGCCCAGCGTCAAAGCCGTCTGACGCCCACGCGCTCTAATCCCTCATCCAGGGTCAAGAAAAATTCGCCGTCTAATTAGCTGACATAAAACCCCCAAATATGATGTCTCGGCAAAACGTCAGACAACGCCTTGTGTAATCCAAAAGTGCGAAAAAAAAAGGGTCGTGGGCCGCCGCCAACGGCGGGTGAAAAATATGGTCGGAAGAGCGAAGAATAATTACGTGGCTTAAGCCTTGACGGAGTACTCGCGCTTGAACTTATCGTCAACCTTCTCGAGGTAGTAGGTGCCAGGCTCGATGGTGGAAACATCACCCTTGGGGGTGAAGTCCTTCTGGAGGTGAGCCTGCTTGCGGAGGTCGCAGAGCTATTGCGTTTTGGTCAGCTATAATTCTGTCATGTGATAATTTGACGATAACATACCTTGTCATAGGTCTCCGGAGACACGGCGCGACGGGCGTCGAGGCGGGCGGGGATGTCGAGGGTCTTGGAGATGGTCTCAACGCTTCCATTGATCTTGAGGGAGAAGAAGCTGGCAGCAAGACCGGAGCCAAAGCTGAAGAGAGCGATGCGCTTGCCCTCGAGGGACTTGGGGTCAACGAAGGCGAGCAGACTGGCCAGGCCACCCCACACGCTGCCGGTGTACATGTTGCCGCACAGGGTGGCGACCTGAATGGCGGGGTTGACACGCTCCTCGAAGCGCTTCTTGGTGAGGGCCATGAAGGTCTTCTCGACGACCTTGTCGGTCAGGGACTTCTCGTAGTCCATGTCGCGCAGCTCGGGGGCGACCTCGCCGAAAGCGGGGAGGTCAGAGTTGGCCAAGTAGTCGTGGTACAGCAGGCGGGCGTACGACTTCTGGACCAGCTTGCAGGTGGGGGCGTGGAAGGCCATGTAGTCGAAGCGGTCGAGGCCAACCTTGTGAGTCTCGCCATTGGTGGCGCCGTTGGTGTGGCCGTTGGTCTTGGGGTTGAGCTCAGCCTCACGCTTGGTGAAGGCGCGGAAGGCACCGTCCAGAGCGCGGGTGTAGCAGGTGAGAGAGTAGTGGCCGTCGACGTAGGGGTACTCGCTGGTCAGATCGGGCTTGTAGAAGTCGTAGGTGTGGGCCATGTAGCTGCCACGGTGGCCGGGCTCGAAAACGATGGGCGCATCGGGGCCGATGAGCATGGCAACGGCACCAGCACCACCGGTGGGACGGGCAGCGCCCTTGGCGTAGAGTGCAATGTCACCAGCGACGACGATTGCGTCGCGGCCGTCCCAGGCGGAGGACTCGATCCAGTTGACGGAGTTGAAGACGGCGTTGGTGCCACCGTAGCAGGCGTTGATGGTGTCGACACCCTCAATGTTGGTGTTGTCGCCAAACAGCTGCATCAGGACCGTCTTGACGGACTTGGACTTGTCGAGGAGAGTCTCGGTACCGACCTCGAGACGGCCGATGGCGTTGGTGTCGATGTTGTAGTTCTTGATGAGGCGGGAGAGGACAGTCAGGGAGAAGGAGTAGATGTCTGCCAGGGTCAGCCGCCTCGCTCGCCACTGTACTTGGGGGGTCTGGAGGGCTCACCTTCGCGGTCGTCGCAGAAAGCCATCTTGGTCTGGCCGAGGCCGATGGTGTACTTGCCGGCGCCGACGCCATCGTACTTCTCGAGCTCAGTCTGGTCAACATACTATTGGCGTAGAAGAGGTTCAAGTCAGCAATCCTGATCTTGCAATGAGTCTGAA
This sequence comes from Stachybotrys chlorohalonatus IBT 40285, assembly GCA_000732775.1. Lineage (NCBI taxonomy): Eukaryota > Fungi > Ascomycota > Sordariomycetes > Hypocreales > Stachybotryaceae > Stachybotrys > Stachybotrys chlorohalonatus. The sequence goes on along the minus strand of KL660429.1, from coordinate 47,416 downwards.
ATGGCAATCGCCGAAAGGTTCGGAGTGAAGCTGGGTGCGGGATGGAGGGGCAACCACCACCACCACCGGATGCTGCACACAACACCAAAAATTACAGCACCCAAATTGGGAAGAAGGAGACACCCAACATGACTCAGGTCAATCATCGGCAGAAAACCGAAAATTGAAGCACAATGCTGTCCCGGCAGGCAAACTGCTGCGACAGATGTAAGGAGGGGGGCAAATCGTCCAAGGCACGAACCTGGCTGGGGAAGTAAATCTCAATGGCCTTGATGCCAATGTTCTGAGGTCGCGCGGCCATCTTGGGTGATAAACGTCGAGGGGCTGTTCGGAAGAGGAAGTAGGCGAGAGAGGGATTTGCTCCAAGAGGAATATTCCGGAGCAGGTCTCGAGGGCCTTATAAAACGGATAGGGCTATGTTGGGTCTGAGGGGAGAGAAGAGAAGTCAGTTCCACTTTGCTCTGCGCGTTTCACCGCCCTTTAACTGATTTTGCGCTGGAGATTGTGATGACATGGACGTCGGCGGCGGCGCAGCATCTAGGACGGTCAGGGGAAGCAGGATCTAGAGCATCCCATTTCCCATTTCCGCGCCCAATGCATCCCCGTCGCCGCGCGAAAACTCGTCTGAAAGTGGCACCGGCACCGTCGACCGGTAGCGTCCTGGCGGGGCTTGAAGGGGGGGCTGGACATGTGGGCTCTGGAGTGCGTGTGCAGGCCAACTTACATAGCGATTAGGCTCAGAGCTATGCTTCTCGGGTACGGTAACAGGGAGTCCGTCGCTTGTGGGTGGTGTTCAAGACTTGCTTTGAAGTGCTTGTGGTATCTTGATGGGACAATATGGCAAGAAAAAGGACGGGGTATCGTAGATCGAGGGGATCGCAGAGGGTTTATGAAGGCAGCCTGAAGCAGAGGGATATTCCAGCCAGAGGCAAGAGGCTCATGGCTGGGGGTCGGCGAATATATATACACGTCAGGTCTCCATTCATGTGTAATACACCGTAGCTCAAAGGGAATTCCGCTCATGTCCTGTAGATAGCTGGGTAAGCATGGAGATCGATTGGGTCGCTCGTTTCATGGTAGGTAGGGTAGGGTGTCATGTCACGAAAGCATGGCGTGGACGGATATCTCAAAGTGGGCGGCACCGGGCAGATGCAAGACAGGCAAGGCATTCGTTCTCTGTTGATGGATGGGAGGGGCATCGAGACAAAACTACGGCCAGAAGGATTGGAAGGCGGAGGGGCCAGAAAGGAGCCTGATCCTACCTTGGCTACCTACTTTATGTGGATGAGGGGCTGGCACGACAACATCAGGAGCAGGACGGACGCTGGCATGTCCAACGTCCAAGATGGACGTGGGTTTGTCGCGACGCGGATGGAGGGGTCGATGGATAAGGTGAGATAACCCATGGGTAATGGAGGGGTCCATCCATTACAGGGCCTGTCCAAAAGGGGACCACGAGGGGTCAAGGGGAGCCAGGGGCCTAAAGCGCGGCAATAGGCCATAGCCCCTCGCAATCCTGGCACTCGATGCCCTTGGCTTGCATGTCTCCGGATACCACATGCGCTCGCCTATTCATCCTAATCGCCTCGCCTCCTCTCGCTTGGCTCACCTGACTTCACCTGACCTCACTTTTCGCCTTATACAGGTACTGTGGCGCGCCTCACATCACATCCCGTCACAATTACTCACCATCATCAACGCCACAATCCAAGCATCCGACGCCGTCCCAGGCCGGCCTTTCTATTAATTGCTCCATGTCCCCATTGTTCCCAAGAAAGGAGCAGCCTAGCCGATATGAGGTAAGACGCCCAGTCGCCTCAGCGCCCTACCTTGATGGGGTCTAGGTAGTCGGCGCTACGCCTTCACTCTGTGCCCTTTGGGGGGGGGGGGGAGCTACTGTACCTAGGATTCCATTGTCTAGGAGCAGATCAACGATTGTCTAATACCACCCACCTCCGCAGCCTTCTAAGCACTTACGGGATAAGCTTGACGCTGTATGCGTTGTTCTGCATCTGGACAGCAAATTTCAAAGCCCCAAGCATAGGAGGACCTTGTCCGCGTGCCGTGCTGCCATACCACGGAGGTGGCATTAGCACAAGGGAGTCACACTGGGGATGGGCCTCCTGGCTGTCCAACCCGGCATTTTGACAGACGATTCATTTATCCCGTAGCCCTCGGACAAGTTTCGACCGGCACGGAGGCTGGCTAGGAAGAGAAGGACGACTGGGTCGGGATCATCTGTTGTCTCGTCGACCAATCAAGGAGCATCTACACATCCTTATCGCTTGGAGACCGGCAGACGCACGGTGGCTTGAGAAGCGGAAGATCTAGGATTTGGGGCTTGTTGCTGACAGACTACATGAACTCATCCCGTTCCCCCCGTCCCCCCGTTCTTCGTCTTACCGCCCACAGCACACCAAAACAGCGTATTAGTGGCCCTGAAATGGCGAGTCTTGGCCCCAGATGCTAAGATCTATCGAAGCATCCCTTGACAACCGCGCTAGTGCCTACAGTTGATTCCTGGTGACGATATCATGGCATGAATTTTGAGTGTGGATTGGGCCGCTCAGACGGCATGCGCCGAATCCTGCCAAAGCTGTTTTTGGTGCACCTACGCCATGTTTCTATTCCAGGGCCCAGAAGTGCCGTAGAACCCAGTCGTCGAAAACCCTCGATGTGCCGTTGGTCGCTCTGCACCAGTGGGTGGGATGCCTCAGGGCAATCGTCACGCCTACCAGTATCGATGCGATGAAACCCCCGCTTTAACAGCCCAACGGTGCCATTGCAACGGTATGCGGTACAAGGCATTGCGCCGTACTTGCGGCAGTAAGCTCGGTACTGCCCTTTACCGCTTTTCAGGCTGCGACGCACACGATATGCAGGTTCCCGGGAGTGAGACGGAGACATACACCCTCCCCAAGAGATAATGCCTCATCAGTGTAGACACACTCACTGACGGCTTCGGGGAGATCATTGCCATGTGAGGCTTTGTCACGACGCAGCCCGCAGCGACGGGACTGTGTGAGGTAAGGCCGACCGGGAGCACCTGCCCTGAGCAACACTGTGCGTCATAGTGTTCTCTACACCGTACGGCGTCCTTACATAATACCCGTTTTCTCAGACACATCCCCAGCACGTTATTAATAGGTCGGCGAATATTCCTGAGCTTGACGATCGCCTCAAACGTCCTGCCACCAGTGCATCCCATGTGGGATGTGCCCCGGCGACTTTCACACTGCATTCATGCACCTGTCGACCCATACAGGGCTCTGGCAGGCCTTAGCGGCGATGCCACCTCCAACACAAACCAATCAGTCGTTTCCCGCGTTGGCCGACCCGCCATGTTGTCGGCCATCGGACGGCCTTGTCTTTAGATGCCATCCACAGGCGGCCGGCCGACACGTCTCGGGGAAATGCTGAAACGAGACAAAATGACGATACGACTTTCCACGAACGGTACAACAGCGCATTGCCGTCGCAAGAACTCGTGCCCGAAGTCATATCAGAAGGAGCTTCCAGTTCATGATGATCCCACTGTTGGCGGTTATGGCACCTGGTGACGTCGAAGAGCACACTCGGAAAATCTATTTGGCGGTTTGCAACAAACTCGAATTCGGCGAGACATGTCGCCCGGTCCACCCAGGGCGAGGCGACGAAGGTGCAAGTGGTTGATAATTCGCGCGGTCTCGTCAACCTGAAGCTACGCCGCGCTTGGGACTGTCAATGCTATCAAGGCAGGGGGTTCTTCAAAGGCCATGAACCTGTCCGCCCGTGCTTTTCGTTGCGGGTGTTGGTTTACCCAGTGTTGATTCGCCACCTTCCGCCCCTGGCGAGCCGTTCAAAGCGGTTCCCGGGCCCTCGCACCCCAATCCTGTGCCATCGCCGGGGTCCGTGACGACCCCGCCCCCGGCCCGACTGCCGGAGGGACTGCTCACGATGCAGAATGCAGTGTCGCTGCACGTAAGCTTGATTACCGAATACTGTGCCTGCACGTTCACTTGTTGGGGGATCCCAGCTCCGACATGGTAGCCAAGAAGAGCCTCTGCAAAGGTCCTGAATCGAGGACGGGCGAAGGGAATTGCGCGCCAAACATCAAACAAGGAAAAGAACCACAAAGTCCGCATGCTATGCCATTTGAGGGATATATCACTCATCAATGCTCTTGCTGCCTGACTGTGCCGTCGCCTGGGCGCCCGCATTCACACCTCGTGGCGTTGGATCTTGACCTGGATTCCTGGGGTGTTACTCCGCCTACAGATCCTATCTCGAAAGAGGCGCTCTTTTTCGCGGAATGCGATAGGA
>KL660429.1:22181-43020 GCA_000732775.1 Stachybotrys chlorohalonatus IBT 40285 | reverse complement strand
TTACAGTGGCACTCGTCCGAATCCCCAAAACCTCTCAGATCAACCTTGGAACAATGTGACTCTAGTCTCCACCATCAATCTTCTCCTCATCGATGTCAACAATGGCAGTGGTTGCCCAAATGCACTTGTCGGCCGCCGTCCCGGGGTCCTCCGAACCCTGTATGCCGAGGTCTGGCTGGAGGAGGTCCGAGAGGAGATCCGAGTCGTGATCCGAGATAAGATATTGGTACCTTGACCACCACGTCATGAACACGCTATTAGATATCGGCAGAGAGATGAAGCCGCTCTGTTCATCGCGGAGAACGAGCACGCGAGCTAGGAGCATGGCACGGTAACTTTGGAGATACTTGGGCGACGCTCGAAGTATCTGGATATGAGCAGCATACTATCTGCTGTAGCACACTTGGGCGGACCCTGATCAACCAACAGCTCAGCATTCAGTACACGAGACTAAGTTATAGGAGTGGGGGTTGCATCTGATGGGCTATGGATGACCAAAGTCACGTTTACCTGTGGTCAGAGACGCCTCAAGGACCATGGATGTGAGGCATGGAGGAATACCGCGCCACTATCCCGGGCTTTATTTGGAAACTGAAGCGGTCCACCCACCCTATTCATCCTTCCTCGCTTAACCTAGGGTCATCAGACGGCACGACCCGACGGTCGCGAACCTGACGGAAGCTAACGGGGATGTATAAGATCGCCGCCATCGTCATGAGATCTGATACGTCTGAATCTGGGCTGCATTGTGACGGGTCAAATCGCTTAGTTACTTAGGATGCAATCGACGATGATACGCTAACGCGAATTGCACATCGGAATGAGCCAAATTGTGCGGAAAAAAAGAGAATCGCGGTTTATTCACGGCTCATGGTGTTCATTTTAAGGGGATAAAATTGCCTCCGTAAAAATAACCTGTCTGAGTGGTGAAACAAGCATTCATGCATCTATACCAAACGTCCGTGTTGGCCCAACTCACAATAAGCACCATAACGTCGTATCGATCATACAAGCAGAAAAGATGCATTTCCTTTTCAAGTGTCATACCCGGAATCCGAAGGGGTCTTCTTCGCTCCACTGTCCTTACTCTCAGCGCCGTTTGCCTCTCGAAGCTCTTCCGGGTTTTGCTCGCTAGTCTCGTCGACTTTACTATCCGAGCTGCTTTCTTCATTCTTCGCGTCGGCCACGGCCGCAGAAGTCGCAGGTCGGTCCGTAGAAGGCTTGGGCTTCAACTTGTCGCTACCGTCGCCGTCCTCCTCTTCTTCGTCGCTGTTGGAGCTTACTGTTGAGTTGCCGGCGTCGTCAAGGTTCTTCGCTTCGTTAGGTTTCTTCTTGTCCTTGGACTTGCTCGTCTTTCCCCGTGACTTGGTCTTCTCCTCTTCCTGCTCGTCTTCGGAGCTCGAAGCAGAGGAAGAAACGTCCTTTTTATCGCTCTTCTTCTGTTTGCGTGCCTTCCGCTTCTCCTTGCGGTCCTTCTTTTTCTTCTCCTCGGCCAGCTTGCGTTCTTCGTCCTCTTTGCGCCGCTTTTCGGCCTCGTCGAGCTCTTTTTGCCTCTTGTCTTTGCGTGTCTGCACAATCCACTTGTCAACCTGCTCAATGGCCATTTCCGGCTTGTGTTTATGACGGAGAAGCAGACCCTGGATCTCGGCAGGGCTGAACTCGTGCTCCGGGACCTTGGCTGCGAACTCCTGGGCGAGTCCATCAATACGCCTCATGCTCTCCTCGCGTTTTTTTACCTTCTCCTTGGCTACATTTTCAGAGTTAGGGGGAGGGTCTTGGACATCTTTTGGTTCTTCGTCGACGTCCTCATCTTCATATGGAACGTATATGGCGCGGAAGATGGCAGCCGACATGCCTGCATCAGCCAAGCCGAATTTCACAACCATGTCTACTCGGCCGGGGCGGATGAGGGCCTTGTCGAGCTTCTCGATATGATTGGTCGTCATGATGAGTACACGGCCTTCTTGTGATGCAACACCATCCAGAATATTGAGAAGGCCTGACAGGGACAATCGTTGAACTGCCGCAGGCTGTTGTGGTGCAGCGGCGCCTTTGCTTTTAGACGCTGGCGCGGCGGCAACGGCAACTGTCGAAACCTTCTCTAGCTCCGTATCGGAGGCCTCATCTTCACGAGTATGGGTAAGGCCAGCGGAGTCAATATCCTCGAGCAACACGACACATTTCCTTGGAAGTTCGCCGAAGAGAGTGGAAAGGCTCTCCTCTGTGGCGACGATGGAACTCAGGCTGACAATGTAGATGCGCAACTGGAAGAAGCCAGCAAGCGCCAAGCTCAGCGAACTCTTGCCGGTGCCGGGAGGGCCGTGGAGTAAGTATCCGCGGCGGTAAGGAATTCCTCGATTGGCGTACCAACGACGCGTGGTGGGATCAAGGTAGTCCTCCACGTCGTCAATGAGCTCCTGCTTGACCTTCTCGTTCAGAATGACAGTGGAGAAGGGGCGCGTCTCGCGGGACATGCAGCGCTGCCAGGTCGGGGCGCTATCCATGGTACCAGAGGCGCCACGATAAATCAAGGTCTTATTCTGGTCTTTTTTCATAAAGTTCTCACGTGTGTCGACAAGCAGCTCCTTTATGATCTTGGGGTTGCGGCCGAAACAGGAGATTGTGAGCTCCTCGCGCTCACTGACGGATAGATAAGCGCTCTGCTCGCGGTTCTCATGCCTTTCGAAGAGGAGGAGGTGCCCCTTGTACCAGAAGTAATGGGCTCCGAAGGAAGGGGTATATCGAAGAGCCTTCTTCTTGCCGTTGCCGTCGCCGTCCTCGTCGTCGCGATCGCGCCAGCTCCACAGCAGCCAGCTGCGCGAGTTGAGGTTGGTGTTCACAATGAAGCGGCGGGAACGTTGGGAGAAGCTTTGGTTGGCGATCCACATCATCATCATGTTGTAGATTTCGTCGTCGGTGCGTATGCGGACCGAGGACATGAGATACTTCTCCACGATACCCCAAATGTACTCGGAGAGATAGGCCCAGCAGAAGATGGTACCGAAGACGACGATGATGATGGGTATGTAGAGGTTGAGATCGATGCCGAGGTAGGCCTGGATGGCGCGCGAGAAGACGGAGAAGCCCGGGACGAGGTAGTCGAGCAGGGCGAACTGGGGAGTGTCCATGGTAGGGGGCAGAGACTGACCCGAGCCGTTGTTGCCGCTCATGGTGGCGGTCTGCGAGTCGTTTACCTTTATATCTACGAGACGAGTGTAAAGGTAGGACGAGGTAAAGAGGGTAAAGGTCAGATGATGCAGGTTGCAGAAACACAATGATGGAGTATATGAACAAGTTCAAGTGTGCCACAAGGGAGCACTGCCTAGTAGTAGACAAGAAATGCAAGCAATAGGGTGGTGTTATAGACGAGCGACGGTGCACCACTGCACCTGGTAGGCCAAGACTGACGTTCAGCAAAGTGCCAAAGAAAGATGCAGATGCAAGGAGGATCGCTCGAGGGGCTTATATACGTTTGGCCCGAGCCGCAAGTTGCCCTTCTTGACGGCGGATACATGACGAGCCCAGCAAACAACAAGGCTGCATGCCGGACTCGCATCATCACATGGTGCCCATCTCTCCAATGGCTAAAAGATTACACGCAGAATTCCCAACTCCCGTCTCTTGACTCACATCCTTTCTCCGCGCGTCAAAAACCTGGCACACCCCTCCGCTGAGGTCAGAAGTTCCATCGCGACGTGCAGCAGGCATCCATGCGGGCTGGACTTGTCATTATTTTATTTTATCTTTTTGCAAAACCCCGAATGGTTAGCTACTACTTACAACTTACTACTACCATTTCGGGGGAGGGCGCAGGAGGTGGAGTGTTAGCATGACGTCCGTCGGGCCGGGCGTGCTGATAGGTTCGTGGCTGCTGCAGTCAGGGAATTGTCAAAAATGTATCTTTTTACCCAGGTGGGAGAGAGTGCGTGAAGGCTGCATATCGGTGTGGGTGTGTTGGTTGGCGGATGGACGGGCGCGGGGGTGGTAAGCAAGGCCACGCAGATGGAGAGGGGGAAGCAACCTCTATCCAGCGACACAGGGGGGGAGGGCGGAAAACACGGTCTCAAGGTGTGAGGATCGTGCATATAGCATCCAGACTATCGTGGCTAATGCTGTGGCTTAGCCCATCGCTCTCGTCGGAGCATCCACAGTGAAATCTGCCATCGTGTATGCCCTGCCCAGTATCTGCCTACCTTCGTTGGCAATGACGTGGGACACGCCTCGGCAAAGTCCAGATCCAGCAATACAATCATTTCCTTTCCCCTCTCTCTCTCACTCAATCTCGTCACCACCCCCCCCTCCCCCCCCTCGACTTATCCCAGTCTGTCTTCCAATGCGCCATGCATGACAGACACGGCGGCCGCTTCGCAGCCTAGGAATTGTTGCCTGTCGCGGTGAAACCCTGCCCTGATCTACAGAGCCTCAATCGGTGGGGTCCGCTTGTCCTGACTCGCTTGGCCGGGCATGTCTAGGCCAAAGGGCGACGACGACGACTACTCCCGTCGATACAGAATCCGGCCCAGCGCATCCCGCATCCCGGTCCTGTCCAGGCTGCTCTTCTCCTCCCCACTTGGGCTGGCATGGGAACCTGGAGAGCGCCGCTGATTCGTCGCCCTATAGCGGTGTTTGCTGGTTCGCCTGCTTGATTATCTTGCTGCATATGGTCCGCGCCCCAACGTGGGGTTTCTTTGTCGTGGGAACTGGAATCCTCCCGGCCTTTGATATCATGTTCAACGTACCTTGCCTTGATAGTCGTGGCTGCCAGGAGGCGCAGTCTTTGACTTTGACTGGGTCATCGGCGTCTTTCGCCGGTACCAGCTTTCGTCTACTCCAACGCTGGCAGTGGCTTGCTCCTCGCCGTTGACTCAATTGGCGTACACACAACATGATCTCGTTCCGGCACGAATTGTTCATTCGGGGAGCGGTTACGCCGTCATGACTGGATAGCCGACGACGCCAGCGTCATTACTAGACACTAATGAAAACAATATTGCTCATTCAAAGTACTGAACCAAACATCGATCGCTTTCCCAGATATCCCAATTCTCACGCCATTCAAAAATGGGCACATTCCCGCCGCCCGCCCGCGCAATTGTCCCTCTCGGTGTACTCCATATAAAGCAGCGAAGAATGAAAAAGCATTCACCAAACGCGTTATGCCGTTGGGATGCCTCGTTTCGATCCCTTCATTAGTTACGACCCTGCGCTCAAAAATAGACAAAAGAGAAGGTATCACTGTTCGTTCCGTCATAAACATGTAGCGCCATTGATAATCACATTCGGATCGCAATGACTCATCCAAGCATCTCTAAGCCATTGGTGGGCGAGCCGATACTCGAAAGGCTGGCGGTGGCTGGCGGCCGTACGCAGGGGCGGCAGTCCGGGGCGGGCCGCCAGTCTTGACGTTGGCGAACGGGATTGAATGCCCTTGCGGCACTGGTCCTGGCATTTGGGGGACGAATCCGCCTCTCATGGGAGGATTGGCCTGGACAGGCGGTGGCACGGGCTGTGCCGGTGGCACGAAGGCAGCGGGACGAGGGGGCCCGTATACCGGAACTGGAGGGCTTTGCTGTGCAACGAACGGAGACTGGCGCATGCCTCCAAGATCGGGCCTCATGGTCTGGTAGCTCCCCGACTCTGAGCCGGTGACCCAGTACAGCCTGATATCGTCGTCGGAGCCTAATATCGAGCCGTTCGACCTGGAGGACCTGTAGGATTGGTCGTCGGAGACGTCTCTCGACTTCTTCTTAAGACCTGTGGCGTGCGCGGGCCGTCCAGCAGCCCACGACATGAACCGTAGTGAGTTGGTACGGATCTTGGGGAGCGTCGTATACGTGGTGACCCACGTTCCATCGTCTGAGACAACGCCGTGTGGCGACGATCTTGAACGAGACGATGCGCTGGAGCTGGATGAGTAGGAGGAGGAAGAAGACGACGATCGGCGAGATGAAGGCATTGTGACTACTTTCCAAGGCAATTGTGCCTTGAGCGGCTGAACCAAGTTCCCCAGGCGTGTTGTAGAGTGATAGGTATCGCCCAGACTCTAGCCCAGCAAGCTTGCGGTGGTGCACGAGCAGAAACAGGGACAAGCTCTGGGGACGCAGGCCTTCAAGTAGTGGAAGCTGCTATACACCAGACGAGTGTGGCATTCGGCGACAATTATAGTTATAGACCATCCATTCCAAAGGGGGGGAGCGTGCGCAAGGGTTTGTTTTGTAAGTTGGGTGACATCCGTTGCACTACGGATCCTTGCGACTGTGCGCAATCCAGAGCAAGCCCAATTCTGCACTTTGCAACGGGGCCATTCCTATTCCTGTGTGACGGGAGCAATATGGGACAGATAGTCTGGACAATCCACGATGCAAGTTGCATCGCACGCGGCCTGCATGTCCAATCACAAGTCCAAGGCCAGTGAGGGGTTGCCATGGCGCCCACACGATGGACGCGAGGGCAGAGGCTCTGCTCGCTGCGGCTACGAAGCAGGGCACCCAGTTCTGCGTGCAGCATGCAGGATGCCCGCCCCAAAATTGGACATGAAGACAACACCAACAGACAGGGGCAGCCCGTAAATAAGCGGCGCTGATGGTCGGCGTACACGGTACAGCTGGGCTGGCTGGCTAGGTCTCGGCATAATGTGGCTTACCCCATCAACCCCGACTCGAAACACGATGAAACCCAGGACGGGAAGCCGCACATCGCTAACGTGGCCACACTCGGGGCCCAGTCTTTCTTCGAGGCTAGGGTGAGACGGCATCAGGCGTCCACCAGACTCTCACGAGCGGGCGAGGACACATCAGATAAATTGTTGCACAAGTTTGATCGTCGAGCGAGGGGTACATGTTTCGGTGAGCGGAGGGCGGGAGAGGCCATCCTGGTGATTGGTAGACGCGGGCACACGAAGGGGGGGGGTGCCCTGTCGCCTATCTGATCATGACCCGGACGAATGGCGCGCGCACCATCTCGTGCTAAGATGCCAAAAGGAAGGTTTTGGGGCAAGGATTGGAGTTGGGTGGGATGCAATCCGCCTAAAGTCGGTCTATTTCGTCTCGTTCGGACCACGAAAGATATCTTATGTTATCGATACTATTCAGCTCGGACCTCACCTTCTTCTTATATCTCGGGGGATGTCCTGGCCAGGCCGACAAAGGGTCGAAGACCACGAGTCGAATCTAATAAGCAGTTTGTCGTGGCGCTTTTCAGCTGTTGAGGGTCGTGGCTTGGGAAGTTGGGAATCAAGCTAGCGAAAACCTGCATCCTGAGCTGATTCGTCCTATCCGGGAATGGCTCTTGTGTTCAAGACGCCTTATTGAGCTCGGGCGGATGGGCGTCGTCTTCGGGGAGATGTGTTTGCGTTCTCCTGTCACTTTTTGATAGCTCGCGGGCATTGGCATACCAACCTAGTCCGATTCACCGCTCCCCTGGAAGGTCGATAGATATAATCCCGTCGTGTGCTACCGCCTTGGAAGGCTGTATCGTTACGATAGATAGCCCTCCCGAAGAAGCCATCGAACAATTTCCTGAGCACCTCACCGGCTCGGCGTGTATGTCAAGTGGACTGAGCAAGGACGATCGGTCACACAACCTTTCCCATTGCATATCTAAATGAATGTGAAAATCAGACCCGTCAAAGCAAAGAGTCATGCCAGTATTGCTACATCCGCTGATACCTACTTCCCATGGTAGACATTGACGTGCTGCAGAGACCGAAAGGGCGACGGAATACTTTGAAAGGGCAAGCGTGATATATGTGAGACACGGGGAACTTCTGAACTTCGGACACTCTGCAGAATATTTCATGTTCCGTCGTGGCTGTGAAGATCAATCAATATACGGTCTTACGGCGTCCCGAATACCCTTTATGGATCGGATGTCGTGAAATGCTACTTTGGACGAGAAAGGCCGATCTCTACTGGCCACACGCAATTATGGTAATTTGGTTGAGACTATTAGGCGGACCATGTGAATGGCTACTGCTTAGTACTCATTCAGGCTAATGTGCGTTATTCACTCTTGCATACGGATATATGTCAAACAACAACTCCAGGGTAGCGAACACAGGTACGTCGCTGGTTCCCTGGACGATGACGACAGAACACGATGGATCAACTACAACTACAGTGGCCGGCAATTAGTATTTGACCCCTATTCGACCTGTTTTAACAGCCCTGATTACTCTAATGCCTTGTCATCACCTGAAAACTATCCCGATTGTTACGGGATTTTTAACAAGGGTCAAATACTAATTGCCGTCCACTGTAGCCCTATGGTAGGTACCTACCTTATTTGAGGAAGTGCTTGTCACAAGATAGACCTACTAAATTATCATCTGGTCCATGACACACTCGTCCTTCGTCCAACAGTGGCGCCCAGTCAATTATCTTGGCCCCGGCCAATGTTTAGGTAGCTTGGAAATGATTCGAGAATACTTCCTCTTCCATGACAAAACGCCCGAAGTTGCACACGGTCATGCCGTGAAAGATGATGCAGCCATCATTAAATACATGGGTACTCGTCCGTCTGTTACGGTGACGAGAATCACTCCAACCGTGCGGAGATGTCATATCTGGCATGTCGAGGGCAAGTAAACCTAAAAGGGTACCGCGACAATGCTACGGAAGGACTGGGCGCCAACAGCCATCTCCATCTCACCAACTAAAGAGAAGCCTACACCCGTGAGTCCGCAGCGTCTCTGAAGTTGAGATGGCTTGGCACCAACGTGCGGTACGCAATACATCACACAACGCAAAGACGCAAAGAATCAAGCCGAGACAAAGGGGGGGGGGTGGGACAACGACCATGAGACAAAACACGAGAGCGGCGGGTCTGGTGGGCACTGGGCACTGGGCAGGGCCCAGCAGCCTTCATCCATGGACCATGGATGCGTCCGCTTTGCCAATCCGCCAAGGGGGTCCCAATGGGTCCGGTCCAGGGCCAACGGGCGAATCACATCTAGCCGTTGGAGGTCTGCCACCGCCAAGGGGAAAAGGTTGGGTGACAAACGTTGGTGAAGTCATCCAAGACCAGCGCCCGGAAGGCCCCTGCCGAAAGAAGCGATTTGCTTCAAGATTCGATTCGACGGTTTGCGCAAAAGGGGCCATCTGGAGGAACCTCGGCTCTGAATTTTGTTTCCACGATGTGGAATGAGCCGTGACAGCATCCTGTGCCTTGGTCGACCAGGTAGGTAGGTGAGAACAATGCGGGAAGCTTCCGGCAAATCCTTAATGTTTATTTACCCCTTGACCCTCTTTTTGCACTATTTGATGGTAGAGCCCCGGCGCACAACGTTGACACGGACATGGCGTGGCTGACTTGTTCCATCTGTTCTAGTGGACAATGTGCCGTCGTCAAGTGTTGGGTATTGGATGATGGAAGAGTCGACGCATCGGCTGGGCAACCAGATCGCTGGGAACCCGTCTTGGACCACAACGATGTGGCCACGGGTGCGTTGTAATATGGCGCAGCGCGGCACCAAGAATGAGGGCCTTGGTAGTCATCAGCCAAGTCCATGATGGATGGCCTTGGGGCTGCCCAAGGTGCCGCACCTGCCGTAGCCGACCAACCAGGACGCCTGCTCGCTGGGAGGCCAAGGCCCCTGTCCCCCTCCGTCCAGCCTCCAGCCTCCAGCCAGGGCCATGACCCCCGAAACCATGAGTGAGGGCCTGGACATACCAGCGTAAGTCATCAAGACTGAGGCCGACAATTGGACCTTTGCCACCGCCCTCTCTTATCTGACCGTTGGCCACTGGCCTTGCCGTAATTACCTAAGTCGCTCGGCGTCCTGAATCGACAGGGCATCCTCATGCTTCAGTTGCACCTGCTGGTCGACGGCTGGCGCTAGCCCTTCTTAGTGGACCAGCTGCTGCAGCGCGCCCTGGCGCTCAGTGCCCTGATTCCTCGCTTAAGGTGGGGCATGTCGGCCAGGCCTGCTGTAACTGGCTCCCTCCTCCTCCCGTCCCCCGGTTCTCCCGTTTTCCACTCTCCCCGTCCTGTTGAATGAATGAATCCTCCGCCTCAATCCATCCGTCCATTCCTCCTCACCTGGCCGATCCATCATCACAACACCTTCCACCCATCAAGTAAACGCCAACTCCTCGACGAAATCGCTCCGACCACGCCTCTGGCGCTCCCAGCCATCTTGCTCGCAGGCCGTCGACGCTCCCTCACGGCGGACTGTATTGCTAGCCAGAACTGGACACGATCGACTGTTGGATAACCGGCAACAGACCATTGTCATACCATCTCAGGAGGACACGACAGGTCAACCCCGCGACCTGCCGAGGTCCTCAGCATACGCTCGCATGCTCTTGCTACTATAGCCTCTCCTTCGATAACTATCCTCGACGCTTTAACCAGCCATGCCATCCTCCGACGCTCATAACCCGGGCACCGGCCCCGGTCCCGATTACCCATCGTCTCCCGCGAGACCCGCGAGCATAGTTGAAGGCGTCCCTTACATGGACGATGACGACTCTTACGACCTGGATGAGATGGGAGTGTCGGATGGGTTTCGGCCGATGAATGAATCTTCGCAATTTTCCTCAGACGCAACCTCTGTATCGGCCTTTTCAGCCCGGCCACTAAGCACACCCGACCCACAAGTACCTGCAACCACCACCACCAACTCAACCAAATACCTCGCTGGTATGGCCAACCGGCCTTCCAGCTTGTCCAAAGCACACCGCCCTCACGATTCATTGACCCTTCAGCACGACGGATCTAACCCAACTGCCGGCAGCTTTTACAGCCGAACACCAACCCAGCATCAGCCTGGCGAGTCCCCTATTCTGCCAATCGACACTCCTTATCAGGGCCCTTCGGGTCCGTCACATCCGTACGGAATGTACGTGCAACGGACTTTAAGCAATGCTACCAGCCACTCCCGCTCTGGTAGTGCTGTTGCTGCAGCATCCCGCTCATTCGGCACTTCGGGCGGGCCGATGCACCCGTACGCCCTTTATACCCAAAACACCACATCAGAAGAGGAGGAGACGGCGCAACACAACATCCCCGTTGGATTCACCGGCATGAATGGCGCATACACGCGGCAAATTGGTCCTGATGGCGAGGAGTCGGGCGGATTGATCGGCCCACTAGGACATACCGAAGAGCTGCCCCCATATACAAAATATCCGCCAGAAGCATATGTGCCAAGCAGACCTGTTGCTCAAGCTCAACCCATTGCCAGCATACCGGCGCCAATCGCAGGCGCGGGAGGTATCGGCATAGCCACTCGAAATCCTGAATTCTCTTCTACAGACGAGGATTTACCGCTACCATTCACCAGGCCCCTGAATCAGAGCATATCCAACAACTCCAGCGAACAAGCAATCAACGCCGATGCTGAAAAGTATGATGAAAAATCGAGAAGAGCTAGGTGGCAGAAGAGAGCTAGGAAGAAGCTGTGCGGTGTCGTACCATATTGGGCCATCTGCTTGCTCGTTGCAGGTATCGTCATCATCAGCATCATCCTGGGTGCCGTCATCGGGAGGCTACTTGCAGACGATGAAAGCGAGAAGCCAAAGGAGAATGGGTATGCTATATCGTCCGCCATCAATTCCTGGGTCTTGGTGCTGACTGATTTTTAGGAGTGATTACGATTCTGGGCCATACCAGTTGAACGAGCCAGAATTCTTGGAGCAGCTACCTTCAGGACTGCCTAGCCTTTCCATGGGCACTTTTGGAATACCGCCCCTCAACACGGACAACTCGCCCACCAACTGCTTCAACGACACCACGCAGACAGCGACCTGGACCTGTGACATTCCCCTAAGTTACTTCTCCCTGGATATTTTGTCAGTTCGTGATGAATCGGACAGTACAAGGAAATACGGACTCATGTTCAACCCCGTGGCTACAACCGACCTTCAGTTTATCTACGGAGCGTCGCCACCCAATATCTCTCAGCCAGTCATACTTACCTTGGTCAACGACACCTTTGATGCGGGTCGAAACCCTGCGTGGTGGATGAAGATGACCTATGACAAGACGGTTTATATCCCCGAGGACGCGATTGATGTTCCCGAGGACGTACCAACCATCAACGGCAAGCGACAAGCCCACTTTGAATATTCAGAGACGTCGAACTCTGGCTTCTACTCAAGCCAGTACAAGCGTAAAAGCAAAGGCGCGACCGATGGCGAAAAGCCCTGGATCTGTACTTGGCCGGATACTACTTTGGAGATATTTATCTACCCTACCCAAAATGTTCGGGTCCCCAACGCGTCGACTACTTCGACCGCACCCGCTGCAACCCCGATACCTGAACAAATGGCTTACGAGGAGGTTCCCCCCGAAGGAGAACCATTGCTTCCCTACCCCAACGTCATAAAGTTCCTCGAGCGGCGCTTATCAAACGAGAACGACTACATAGCCACCTGCCGTCAGGTCGAGGTTTTCAACGGCGGATCTAGTTTGGTTCCTGTTCGGGACCCAAATGGAAACCAGGTCGTGGTCAACATCGTGGGCAAGCCCGAGTCTCGAAGAACCCAAGTGAGCCAGCGAAGCGATGCTGCTCCGGTTACCAGAGAGGAGCTGACAGACTGCGGATGTCTGTGGAGGTACACATAAAAAACGGCGGCCCTCGGAATGCCAGAAATATCCTGCTGGGCTTGGCTTTCTTGGAAGAGACGCTCAAAGCCCACTGATGTGCGGCGTTGGCTGACTCGACAAGACTGGATGTTGTCCGAATCTCCATTTTCCTTTACGCGTTTATACTTCTTCTTTGTTTTCTTTGCCTGTGCATCCATGCATTTCTTGGTGCTATAGGTATAGGCCATTTACTACGTTATTGGGAAAGTATCTGAGCCGGAGTGGTCAGGCGTTATCAGGATGAAATCATTTATTGTTCGGTGGGTCTATATCAGCACTGTGAACCTTGGAAGGATAGTGTGTTATTGGTGTGGCATTCAATCTTGCTCTGGTGCAACAGCTACACGTGTCGAAAAGGGGCAATTTGCTGGTGTATTGGAAGGTGTTTAAACGGCATAGGAGGTGCAGAGTCGGTCTCTAGCGAGATGTATATGATTACCCATTTTAGCAGGCTCAGCTTTGAGGAGCAACGATTATGAATCTAGAAGTTATTATTACAAGGAGACTTACAATAACTTCAGTATATTTAATGTGAGATGCTGTGAAATCTATAACATGTGCTACTCAATACTACTTTGACTGAAATTATGGTCAACCTGCAATCGTGCCCAAGCGAAATATACCTGATTCGAATACTATTTCACCATATGCTTTGATAATACAGTACTCTTCTTGGGTTTGACGTGGCATTTTATTCTTAATGTCAGCTCGATGACTTTGCCGCAGCCGGTACGTCCCCTAAGTCATCGGTTTGGCGTATCTCGTTGTCGATAATATCCTTTCTTCCGTCGCGGAAGTCTCGCATGAGCGACAAAAACACAGAGTTCTTCCATTTGTCGCCGTCCTCGTGCTGTACCGACTCCAATAAACGCTCCGCGGCCTCCGACACGGCTGATTTCCCCTTGACGTCTGTCATTTCGGGTCCAGGCTGAACCCGAACCTCTTGCGGCTCGGGGGTTGCGAGACTGAGGCTTCCTATCTCAGGGGTTTCAAGGTCTGTGAAGTGGGTTGTCGCCGTCTCTGTTGCTGGTATTTCTGCCGTTGTAGGCTCTTCTGTGGAGTTAAGGGTGGCTTCGTTGAGTTCCAGCTCGCGGGCAACCTGGTCCATCATGGCGTCTACTTGCTGCATAGCCGCCGGAGCAGCACCGGCGGCACTGCCGTAGTTCGCCATCCAGCGGGACATTTCCTGATCGAATTCGCCATTGCCCTGAGGGGGGAGGAACCCAGGGCCGGCCTGGGCAAAGGCATTCTGAAAGTTGAGCTGTGACGGTTGATGGTGTACCTGCGACGCAAAGGCCGGTTGCTGGATCGGCGTGACAGCGGACCGCTGCTGCTGCTGCGGAGCCTGCGCCGAGTACCGTTGGAAGTCAGCCGCCCAGTTGCTCACGTCCGGCACGGGGGACGCGCGGGCGTGCTCCGAGTGTGCATGGAGAGGACTGGCGTGGCCGAACCGGGGGGCGGCGACCTGGGCCGGGTGCAGGGCGGCGGCGTGGGCTGCTAACCTCCCTGCGGGATCATGGGGCATCGCCGGCTGGCCATCGAGAAACGCATTGAAACTCCCCTGCGTTTGGTTTACTTGAGATGGTGATGATCGAAAGGCCTTGAAGGAGGTAGTCAGTATAGTTGGACAAGCAGATGGTAGGGGGGGGGGGTCCTCCTCTTACACCATGATTATGAGCAGAGGAGTGGTCGCGGAGACGGTCTTGGTGGTGGCTGACGTCTCGATTCTGCTGGTCGACGAGACGCTTGAAAGGAGTCGTGCCGCTACACGAAGCGTCGGCCATGATGAGTTGTGAATGTGTGCGATATTGGAGGAGGGTGTATTCGGTATGGTGGCGGCTTGGACCTCGGCGTTGACGCTCTGGCTGTCACCGAGGATATAACCAAGTTGCCAGATGAGCTGACGATTCGCAGGAATCTATGGATAACCTGAGTGCTATGAGGATATAAAGAGTGCAAAAAGAATACTAATGAGAGCCATGTATCGTGGTAAATCATGCAAGATCGGAGTTGACCCTGACTGAATGCTCGGCCGGCCGTCTTGGTCATCAGCCGAGGCGACCCGGCTAGCACATGAACGGGGGGGTCTTGCAGGGTAGGCTACGGCCCCGCCGATCGTTCAGGCTACGTATCATCACGTGACGGCGGATCGCAACGCCAACTGTCACTATCGGCGTGGCTGCTCTAGGTGATCTTCCGCAGCTCAACGATACCCTCTTGTTCGTCGACTTTGGTCAATTTTCTTTACTCTCTGCCACGCTAACAAGATTAGCGTCCGTTACTCTCAAGATGGTGAGATTTTCTCCTTCGCATTCGCGGCCCTGAAGCCTCGAGGGCTGCTTCTGAAGGGAGCTTCTGAGCTAATGGTTCCTGCATAGGCGACGCAAGTGATTACGAACTCCGGGCACGATGACATAATTGTACGTACGATCCTGGACGAGAGGCTCCCAATTCGACCGAACAAGCGAGCGGACAAGTGATCCGTGATTTTGGATACCTTTTAAGGGAAGAAATTGGCTGATGCAATGAACAGCACGATGCTGTCCTTGACTACTACGGACGGAAGCTGGCAACATGCTCCAGCGACAGGACAATCAAGATCTTTGAGGTCGAAGGCGAGTCTCAGCGGCTGATTGAGACGTTGAAAGGGTAAGCCAGGCTTCAGGGAAACACAAGGGCTCCCGTGAGCTAACTAAAAGCTTCCACGGTTAGACACGAGGGCGCCGTCTGGTCGGTGGCCTGGGCACACCCGAAATACGGCAACATCCTGGCGTCGGCCGGCTACGACGGCAAGGTGCTGATATGGAAGGAGCAGGGCAGCGCGCAGAGCACCCAGTGGCAGCGCATTTACGACTTCCCCCTGCACAAGGCGTCGGTCAACATGGTTGCGTGGTCGCCGCATGAGGCCGGGTGCCTGCTGGCGTGCGCCTCGTCCGACGGCAACGTGAGCGTGCTCGAGTTCAAGGACAACGCCGTGGACAACGCCACGTTCCCCGCGCACGGGCTCGGCGTCAACTCGGTCTCGTGGGCGCCCGCCTCCAACCCGGGCAGCATCGTCAGCAGCGCGCCCGGCCCCGGCTCTGCGGGCAACCGCCGCTTCGTCACGGGCGGCTGCGACAACGTCCTCAAGATCTGGGCCTTCGACCCGGCCTCGCAGTCGTACAAGCAGGAGCGCGACCCGCTGACGGGCCACGCCGACTGGGTCCGCGACGTCGCCTGGTCACCCACCGTGCTGCAGAGGTCGTACATCGCCTCGGCGTCGCAGGACAAGACGGTGCGCATCTGGACGTCGGACGCCGCCTCCCCCGGCGTCTGGGAATCCAAGGTGCTCAACTTTGAAGCTCCCGTCTGGCGCGTCAGCTGGTCGCTGAGCGGCAATGTCCTTGCCGTGAGCGGCGCCGACAACAAGGTGTCGCTATGGAAGGAGAACCTGCGGGGCGAGTGGGAGTGTGTCAAGTCCATCGAGGAGTAATGCTACACGCATAAACATGCAGTCAAAAGAATGAAAAAGGAAAGGGTCCATATCAGCAACACCCCCCCCGCATGGTGGATTAGAGAGAGAGCATGGCGTTACGGCAAGAAAATAAAGACGAGGGTCACAACTCGCAACGTCGTATCAGGAGTCTTCGATCACGGATGTCCCTGGGGTGCAAACTGTGTCCCTGGAGTAGCAAAATGTGCCCAAAGAGTCGCTGCGGTTTACAGATGGGTGTTGACCACTGCCACTTATTAGGCCTAGGTCGTAGGTCATGGGTACGATGCGAATCAGATGGAGAGGGTGCGTGGTACAGGCCATGACGCTTGGCTCACCACAGAAAGAAGAAGACGGTCTGGGTCGTAGATACCAAGTAAAGATGGGAAAATATTAATGAAGCAATTAAAAAAGCAACAAAAAAAAAAAACCAAAAAAAAAAAACCTCCCAGCAACCGAAAAGTCCAATCCAAAGATACTGTACAGCGCTGCTGTTGATGTATCCTCGTGTCCGATGTTATATCAGGATACCATGGAGCCAGAGCTCGTGACTGGAATGTTTTCAAGTTAGATGTCCACATGATAATACTTCCAAAGCCATGAACAATATGAGCATCGTTGATAGATTGAAGTGGTATATTTTCGATGGGTTTCCGTCACGTCGTAACTGTCTGGGCCACAAGAACTGCGTATTTCCTTTTTTTTGTTTCCCTGTTTCCCTGTTTCCTCGTGATTGTAAATAGATTTCATAAATGGACTTGCTTGCTTTGTTTGAATTATTCTTCCAGTTATATAGTAGCAATCCCAATGAAGCGCAATTCTTATTCAAAATGCTGCGGATCTACGGCTTATACCATCAAGAAACCAACAATAACAGCAGCAAAAGTGACACCCATGGCAGTGGAAGGCGCAAGGTTGGCGCCAGCACTATCTCCGTCGTCGTCTTCATCTTCGTTGCCATTGCCGCTACCGCCGTTCTCCTCGCGAACAAGCACAAAGATCTCGCCGGTGCTGTCAGAGGTCATCCACAGACGGCCCTCGGAATCCCAGGCGAGGCCGGCGGGACGGAAGCAGTCGTCGGGGCAGTTGGCAAGGTCCGGGTTGGTGAGAACATCGATGGCGGCGTCCCGGCTGCCGTGGTTGGCAGAGGGCTGGCCGTCGTCGCCGAACTCGATGCGGGAGACGCGGTAGCCGACGGGTTCGTCTCGGTTCCCTAGGGGCAGGTCAGCATGCGATTGTGCATGAAAAAAAAAAAAAAAGAAAGAGACGAGTCGGGGTGAGCACTTACAGCTGCCGTGGAAGGAGACAAAGGCCTCGGAGCCATCCTCGGTGAACTTGATGTCGAGAGGAGCGGTATGGGCCTGGAAGGAGAGACGAGGGGCGATGTAGTCGGTGTTACAGGACTCATCGGTGAGGGTGCGGGTCTCGTCCATGGGGAACTGGTCGCCAGTCTCCAAGTCACCCAGATCGGGGAAGTCCTCGGTGCCCCAGATGGCATAGCAGTAGGGGTAGCCGTAGTTGCCACCCTGGTTGTCGGAGCCGTTGAGCCGGCCGTGGTAGTTGAGCTCCTCGCCGGGGTTGTCGTGGTGGATATCCTCGCCACGGCGGGTCATCTCATCGACGGAGTTCTCGACAGACCAGATGCCGCCGTGAGTAGGATCCTCAGCCACGCCGACCGAGTTGCGCAGGCCCCAGCCAATGACGTCTCCGTCGAGGAAGTCGATGGGGTCGTCGTCCTCGGCGAGAGCGCCGATGTTGAATGCGCGGATCTGGGAGTGGCCCGAGTCGATGTTGCCGGCCTCGGGGTCCTCGTTGGAGTGGCTGCCGCGGGAGACGAGGAGCAGGCCGGGCTGCTGGCGGGAGAGTAGGAGGGTGCGGGTGGTGTGGTCGGCGTTGGTCATGTTGTTGACGAGAGTGCGGTTGGACTCGCTGATGGAGCGGTCGCCGCTGTTGTAGGACCAGGAGAAGACGCTGTCCGAGGTGGAGGCGTATAGTGTGTTGCCATCTTCTGATAGTTCGATGCCGTGGTTGAGCTGAAGAGGTGTTAGATGAGATAAGCTGAAGCGAGGCAAGAGATGGAATGAGAAGAAGAGGATGATAAGTTGGTATAAGCGCAATAGGAGCGAAAAGACTCGTGGGTATAGCCAAGTGAAAAATGAGATGAGCTCCTCTCAATGGTGGATCCCACATCACGTAGTAAATGGTGTATATCGTGATGTGACGATGAACAACTTCCCAATATGGATTCATGTGTAAAGACAACCATGTAAAGAGGGAATCCTTACATTTTCATTCTCAACCAGAGTCGTCGTCTCCTCGACGGACAAACACGAGCCTCCGTCGTCACGCAGCGTCAGGTGCACGAGGCCCACGCCGGCGTCGATGAGCAGCAGGTTGCCGTCGGCGTCGAAGAGCAGGCCGCGGGGCCGGGTGAAGTTGTTTGCGACGAGGCGGTAGGACCAGCCGTCGGCGGCCACGGGCGCGGGGTAGCTGACCTCGAGCGAGTTGGAGCACTCGTCCTGGGCGGCGACACCCTGGGCCAGCAGCAAGGCAGCGGCGGCCAGAGCCGTGGCAGCAGCAGATCGCAGAGCCATGGTTATGTTGTATCTTGCGTTCTTTGACAGGACCTATACCGGTGGAACCATTCTCAACTATTAGCAAAGGAATACCGGCCTTTGCATGGGAACGGGTAGGGATATTAATGGCCAGGACAGCTGGAGAGGGTAGGTGGTATTGGTCATGGCCATGGCCATAGTGGTGGTGGTGGTGATGGTGGGGTAGACGGGTGAGGGGCTGAAAAGAGAAAGCGATATTTCGAAGCCAATATCTTGACGCCTTTTCAAAGGAAACAAGCACGAGCACGGGTACATGAGACGGACGGGGAAACACGAACCAATGGGGGAAACAAGACCTGCAGCCGAACCCTAGACTACCCTGTGTGGTAGTTGTATGGTCGTACGAATCCAAGGACGGTTTTTTGGGGGGGGGGGGGATGATGAGACAAGAGCAAGACAAACCAGCTGCAGCCACAGGAACGAGGATTGTTATATGCCCACGTTATGTCTCTCGTCTGCAGTGAAGAAAAAAAGAAGGAAGATACACAGATTGGAACGCATGTGAGAGAGGGGAAAAAAAAGAAAGGGAACAGCCCACCGTTTCCTGCCCACGCCCAGAATTCCACGGCGGGCGGGCGGTGGTGGTGAAGTGGCAAGCACGCAGAGAAACCGATTCGCGAAAAGCCTCGTAGGTGTCCAATCACGACGGGGAGGACCGGCTCTTGGCATGGGCTATCCTTCCCCCCCATCGGGCTTAAACCTCTTTGCTTGCCTACCTAGTTGTGTTGGCTTGGATGGGGATCGTCCACCGCCAGCCTAGTGAGGAGATCGTGGGTCCAAAGGTTAAAAAGGGTCCCTGGCGTATCGAACGACATGTCACATCAGGCAACTTCTTTATTCCCTTTCTTTTCTTCCAAAGAGGGCTTCGACACGTTCGGTTGAATCTGAGTCGCTGCTCCTTCATCGAGCCCAGTTTCAAGACACGGCCAAGGTAAGCATGCTCAAGCTTTCACCGTGGCACACCATCAGATTGGTTGTGGGCGAACAGCACGCGCGTATATGCACCTCATTTTCAGCTGGGCTTGACCGAGAACCAAAGCACCGCAGTGACAGAGAGAAAAAGTAGGTGCGTGAGCCGTCTTTCTCCACTGAGCTATCGATGCCACCAAGCCTCTCTGCAGGACTGCTTTGCGGGCTTTGCATGGCGCGGGGCATAAGCCGCTAGTTGAC
Organism: Stachybotrys chlorohalonatus IBT 40285; assembly: GCA_000732775.1. Lineage (NCBI taxonomy): Eukaryota > Fungi > Ascomycota > Sordariomycetes > Hypocreales > Stachybotryaceae > Stachybotrys > Stachybotrys chlorohalonatus. Next base: position 23,175 of record KL660429.1, on the reverse strand, counting down.
GAGCGTGCTTCTCTGGGTCTGAGCGGGCTGGCGATATCCAGCCTCTTTTCTTTTCTTTTCTTTTTTTTTTTTTTTCTTGTCGAAATATACGTGATGATGCCATGCGCTTTTATGCCTCCCGAGGGTCGGGGGTGTGAGAGATGCTGTGGGATGCCAAGCACAAGAGCCCAACCATCATGATAAACCAGCCCTCTGCGACCATCACCATCTCTACCATCATCTTTCTCCAGTGACCCGGCGTTACCTCTTCCCAATTCATGTCGTCCAGTGATGTGAAATACGAACTCGAAGCCACGTGCGGTTCAACCCCCCTCTACTACCGTTGCAACGGTGTCATTGGGGGTCCCAACCAACAAGGCTAACCGCTGTCTCCTCGTAGCCGGTACTGCCTTGCGGGTTGGTGTCCGGCGATACTAAGCATGCACCTCTGCCGGTTGTATCGCGCGCGTGCTAACGCAATGAAGATGCTACCCCCATTTGTATTTCGCGATGTTGATTTGAGGCTGGAACAATGTTCCGATTACGTGCGTCTTTCTTAGCCACCTAGCTAGTCAGAATTCCCTCCTTTCCATGACACGACAAGCCTCGTAGACACACGGCCAGCCTCCTTCATGCCTCTTATCGAAACCACGCGCGCCTTAGCTACGCCTGCTGAAAGGACAATGATCCGCTCTAGCTTGCCGGCTAGCCACAGCCAGGCCACTAGCTGAGCGGCATCCACAACAAGCTCGCCGAGCAAGGTAGGGACTCATATCAGGACATGTAAACAATGCTGGTGTTTGTTCAATGTATAAAGTTCGAGTGAGCTAACTCCATTGCTGGCTTGACCCAAGGGGTGTGAAAGGATACGGCAGGTATTGTAAATGCGCAAACTATCTCGGTGGCATGTTATAAGGAATAGCAAGCATGCCCACGGCAATATATGTCTTGGGAATCAGCAAAACATGGGCAAAGAAAAATTCAAGCAAAATCGACAAACAATGGAGACTTGTAT
>KL660429.1:2466-22147 GCA_000732775.1 Stachybotrys chlorohalonatus IBT 40285 | reverse complement strand
CCTCCCCCCCCCCCCCCCCCCCCTTTCTCGTCAATCTGTTGCCTCGGCCACGGAGCCTCAGCGAAGTCCAATCACGCTCATCTCGAGCGTCCACACCCTGCGGATCCACACCTTGAGCTTGCCCTCGACGCCCTCGATGTTGTCCAGCTCGATGCCCTCCCACCAGCAGCGACGAGCCGGCTTCCGCCAGAAAAGCAACAGCTTCTGCGCCATCCCCACCGAGTTCCCTCCCATGTCGTTTCCTCGGATATCGCTGCGAAGACGTGCCAGCGCGAGGCTGCAGATCACAGCCTTGTTTGGCTCGCCTGCTCGGTGGCCCCATCGGTCATCGTGGTTAAAGCCTCTGCACGCGCGTCAGCCCTTGTACATCTACACATCAGGCATGTGTCGTAAAGGTCATGGACTTACCCTGCCGTCAGCATCTCAATAAGGTGAGCCTCCGTCGTGCCCGGCTCGTCGCTGCGCTTCAGCCCCGAGAAGATGCCGTCCTGCTGCTGGAGCGCCCGTGCGGCCGCGCGCTTGACCGCCAACATGTCGGGCTGGCTGATGTCGGACCGAGGCGGGATGGCGTAGAAATCAAGATCCTCCCGCAGGACAATGATACCGGCCCTTCTTGACGCCTCATCGCGCGAACCGAGCGGCTCGATGGGCATAACATCCCCATCCTGCGACGCGCTGGGACTTGGCTCGGTCGGTATCGACTGTGCCACGTTTCGGAAGAAATCCAACATGTACTGCAGCGACGCTGGATCGTACTGAAGAATTGAAATCAGCAACTGTTCGCCTCGGCAGGGGTGGGTCTGTCGCTCACGTCCACTTGTACGGCATCCGAGTCAGAGAACCCATTCATGTGACCGTCGGGGAATAGTCCATTGGGAAACAAGGACAGCAACACAAACTCGGGTAGAGTCAATAGTTCATCCCGGGATAGCACAAACCGGGTACCCCTAGGCCATAGAGTTAGCATCTTGCAACTTCACCGTCACCACTGCATGTTTTCCCAGTTTTTCACTCCCCAGCCCTGTCAGGGTTCGTACCTCAGGTCCATGGCAATAGCCTCATCGGCGCCGACATCTGTGAGTTGGAATGCCCGTTAGCGCCAACGGTCGCAACGGCTGCTGCACGTTTCTGGAGCATGATTCTCACCTCCAAGAGCATTGACAGGGGGCCCGCCCTGTTGCACCTGAGTAATGATACTCGAAGCTCCTCCGGCGGCAGCCATCAGGTATGTGAATGTCGAGAGAGGGCTGATCCCTTCCGAATAGGCAGGCGGCGGTTCGGCGTCGTCGTCCTTGCGACTTGACTCCCCCTTGGTGTCACGTGGAAGCGCACGCTTTGTCTCGGCGACGGGATCGCGGAAAGCTCTGGCAACTGCCTGGTCGGTGTCGAACGGCTCCGGCTCGAGTCGGGTATAAGCTGGCGCGGCGAAAGAGCCAGAGGCCTCTCCCTGGTCGTCTGCAGCGACAACAACAAACTTGCCCGAGCTGTGGCCGGCGACGTCCTCGTCGTCTGCTCGGAGCGGCGCAAAGAGCGATGAAAAGGTCGGCGGGCGCGGCGACGGAGCCTCCGAAGCAGGATATTTGGGTGGAGGTGAGGATTCGCGGCTCGTGGTTGGTGTATCGACTTCGTCGTCTATGACGGTATTTGAGTCTAGCCGGTGGTGATGCACCAAGGCGTCAACCAAGTCCGAGGACGCGGACGGCCCGTTTTCAGGTTCTTGCGACGCAGACAGGTTGCCGGATATCTCTTGTAGGCGGAGGCGGGATGCGTGATGGTTACTTTGGCTGGGGGATGGGGGGGGAGGACACGAGAGTCTCCTTCCAAACGATTTACGGCTGAGGCGAGGCGAGGATTATTAGTCGACGGTCGTTGGCAGCATCTAGCAGTTGAGCAGAATTCGTCTTCTTCCTACGCACGCGAGCTGTAGAAGCGCACAATGTTTGACAGGTCAACTCGGAACCTGCTGTGATGTAGGACGCTTCAAGTCCAGAGGCAGTTGCACTGTCCGGTCTGCGCTTGTGGTTGATCACTCAATTGTAATTGATTGGGCGGCAGTAGCGGTAGCGAGCAGTGGGTGCAACAGTCGTTTGGTGCAGTTCCCCTGAGCAGAGACACAGCAAGACCCAGCCGGGACTGGGGGGGGGCCTAGGCGGGAAGCCCCACGGCCACCTCCCAAATTGGTCCCCACAGCCAATGGCAGGCCGGTGTCGATAGCCGCCGCCGTCCCTGTCCGTTTGCTGGAGATTGGCATCACTTTACCACTGGAAAGCAGCCAACAGCATAATTCACGGGTCCCTTGAGTGTCTGCGCCGTCTGCGCACGCTTTGCGCGTTAATACGCGGCTTCTACGTCGATCCTTTGAATGTCTAATGTCGTGGCGCTTGCATTTATTAAGCAAGGTAGGTAGCCAAGGACTTTCAGACTTTATTCACTATCGCTGTCACCAAAGATGGCTCGAAGCACATCCGCATGCGCCGTCTTGCCTTCTACAGCCTCGTTGCTGTCTGGGTTCACATCAGGCTCGTTCTTCATGTCCTGGCCAGTGCTACCGGCAAAGGTCTGTTCCTTCTTCGGCCCGTCTTCCTTCAGTACGTCCTTTGCGGTCCCCGGCTGAGATGCTTCGTCCGGCGCCATCGTCGACCAGGATTCGGCAGCTTGGGGTCCACCTCCAGATTCGTTGTCAGGTCGGGAGTGGGCCGGCGCTTTGACGTTGAATCGCTTGCACAGCAATCGTGTTGGCAAGAAATCTTCAACTTTCCTCGTCATGGGTCCAAACATGCCCATCTTGGCCGCTTCCTCGGCGGGATCGACTACTTTGGGCTCTGGTGTCGAGATCAGATCCGTTCCTGTCGCGTCGCCATCCGCTGGTGCAGTTGTTGTCTTGGCCGTAGTAAACCGTGATGCCATGAACCCCGTCATGGGCTTGAAGATTCGCGCGCAGTTGTAGAATTCAGTCATTTCTCGAAGGAAATCCTCATCCCTCACACCAGATGGCTTGTCTGGCAATGGCTGGCCGGGGTTGGCTTGGCTCTCGAGATATGTGCGAAAGCGAGCTCGCTTTGCCCCGTCATCGGCGTACGGCCCTCCAGCACTTCTGATAATTGCTGCCAACGCCGTTTCTCGGTCTAATTTAGGAATCTGCTCCCGCAAAGCGTGCTGCCTGTCCTCTGCCGACATGGCAAGTTCATGGGGAATTTCCCCGCCAGCGGCCGGCAGGTTTGAGTTCCCGGAGGCTGCTGCCAGCTTCTCACGTGTGGACGCGGATATGTAGTCGAATACAGACTTTCCTGGCAAGGCCTTCTCGCCTAGGATAGCGGCACGCGACCTTGCATCGTGAGATGACGCCTTTGCCGCATCCGCCGTCGACACATAACTAGATGACCCAGCAGTGCCAGCTAGCTTTCTGGACGGTACCCAGCCTTGAGGTACTGGTGGTGGAGCATACTGTGATAGAACACTCGTCAGATCCTCGACAAACTTTGCCAATACGAAACCCTCAAGAGGCAGTCGACCATCATGACAGCGGCGCAAGTTTCCTCCAGCTCTTGCGTTTTTGGGCAAGAAAACAGGGGCGCTTCCTAGTGCTGGGTTCGAGGCAGCGCTTCCTTTCTTCTTCTTCTTCTTTTTGTCACCCCCAATGACCCTGTTGTACTTGATCTTGGGTCCGATCTCATATGGGTCCTCCTCATCTGATCCGTCATCGTTGAGTATCCCAACGCCGATGCCACCTGACTTCGTTTTGGGTTTGGGGCGGCCCATGGTCAGAAGTGATGTTCCGTTACGTCCAGTGCCCGACATACTTGACTCGTCCTCGTCTTCCTCGTCAATGTCCTGTCTCAAGGCTGGCAATCGGCTTTCTCCATGGTGGCCAAGGCCTTTTCGATCAGTCTTTCGAACAAACTGAACCATGGGTGCATTCTCCGGGGCGAATAGGTAGGTTTCTCCGCCGAAATCTGCACTCGCACTCGCACCCGCATTCTGCATGTCCAGTTGCGCCCGTCGCCGTATCTTAGGTCCAATACCCTGGCCATCCTTCCAGCCCATTCGTCGAAGTAACTTCGTGCCCATTGAATCGCCTGTCGCTCGAAAAATGCCCATCAGCCCCCCGGAGCCGATTCCTGGTTGTGACGAGGAGCCTAGTCCAGCAAACGCTTGTGATGTTTCAATCTTCTGCGCCTCAGTCGCGTCGGCAAGATCCTCCTCGTCCATGTAGTCCTCCGGACGCAGTTGCGAGGTAGTCGAGTCATCTTTACGACGATTGCTTCGGCTCGACACGAAAGTGGAAGGGGTCCAGCCTTCCTTGGATCCGACGGTGTTGAAGTAGCTGCCCTAATTGTTAGTCTTGACAGACTGGAAGGGAGAAGAGACTTCAAAGTAAACGTACCCTGCGCTCCATCCTCCAGTAAAGGCACCATGCAAGCGCTTGCGTCCCCTCTCGTCCCTCACCTCCTGCTTCCATACGGGAACAAAGGAACCATCGTCGCGAGTCTCAGCCTCGTCTGGCAGTGGCGTGCCGAATACCGCATAAGGCGCGTGGTTGTCTGCCTCGTAGGTGGTTCTCGATCGCTTATAGGACATGGGCGACGACTCCCTCCTTGAGCAGGGCGAAGCTCGAATTCAGCATATGACGGGAATAGTTATTGGAGGTGTCTGCGACTGCGAAGACACTGGAACGTGGATACGATTCGATTCGGCTTTATCGATAAGGCCAGACACCGAAATCTGGCTCCAGTGGATTCCTTTAGTCCCATTCGCGTGCATCCATGGGGAAGTAGTATAATGAATCACAATATGTACAATCTATGCTCATTTGTAAACCTCGCTTCCACAAACAATTGCAAGCGAGAACAAGAAGCAGCGTGGAGGGACAACTAAAAAGTGGTTTGTATCGTGGAGTCACAGTGTGAGCCCGCGTCATTCTAGGTTCGCGACACTACTATTGGGACTTCCAACTAGCGCATAACCCGGCAGCAACCACGTTTTCGGGGCCTGAATATCAGGTTTAAATAAAGTCATGGCATAAAAACAGTAGCGCTTCTTGCTGTTGCTTGGTTGAAACTGCTCTAACAGGATTCCTTTGGTAAGACCCAGGCCGAAACATCAAAGTCTTCTTTTCCCCCCGGTACCATCGTGGAGCTTCAACTTCGTGACATGGCTGGATGCTCGTCGTCCCCACTTGGTTTAGAGCAGAAGCATGGCAGGCATTGCCGCTGCGGGGACCTTGGCAATTTGGTTTCAGGAGGGGCAGCTCGGGTCTCCTCCGCAACCTTCTAGTGACAATACCAGAGCACACTGTTCGTACTCTGCAATGATTTGCGCCTTGATCTCGGTTACACGAACTAGATGATAAGCTAGGCGTTGGGTGCGCTGTATAGTAGGGATTTGGGAGGAAATGAGCGATGCTCAGCTGGCTGGGCAAGCTCCTAGATAAATCGATCTAACAAGGATATTCCGTCAGGAGATGGAGACGACTGGTAGGGGCCAGCAACGCTGACGACACCTGTGGTAAGTAGCTGGAGGAGGCACTGGCACACGGCCCGGCCCATTTCTGTCGTCGCGCATCACAATTCATGTTTCCTTGTGCGAGGTTGATGTTTGTTTGCTTGCGCGGGAGCGGTGCCAAGTCCCCCATTCTTGGCGGTGGACGCGCGCTGATGGCCTGTCTGTATCTCCTTAACTAATCCTGGGCTACGTGTCCCTTCCTCACACCTTGTCCCGTTGCTTCTGGTGTTCCCATATCAAACGTTGGCTGTACATGTCATAGTGGTATCAATCCGCAGATTGGGGGAGTAGAGACTCAGCTCGGCTGGCAGGTCGACCGCCTGGATCCTGGCCCGACCCACCCCGGCCCAAGGCTTTAGACCGTTGCGAGGAGGTTGGCGGCATCATCAAGGCAGGCCGTCGTCGCGGTCGGCCCTCTTTCTCTCCAAGAGGAGCATGCCTTGGTCCCGTCCATACCAGTAGGGATGTTTCCGTGCAGTACCCGTCTTGATCGTGAGGGAACTGAGGTGGAACACTCGTACCGTACCGTTCCTTGGGTAGCGTGCGTGCCATGGCTGCACCTCGCCTTGCGTGCCTTTTGCCTGCCGTTCATGATGCTTGCTTGATTCGTAAAGTGCCTGACTTCCCTGTCCAATTGTCCAACCGGGACAGGGACCGTAAACAGAATCACGGCCTCGGTCCACCGTTGGCTGCTGCTGCTCCAGCCCTGGCCTTTGCCTTTGCCTCTCTGCCTTTGCCTTTTATTCCTGCCAATCTTGCGCTCCGTCGCCGCTCGCTATCTTCCATCCTCTATTTCTCTATCTACTCTCCTCCAGCTGGGGAGCAGAAGCAGACGCTCCAGGATAGACGGATAACTAGAAGCAGGGCGTGGTTCCAGGCCAAGGCCCATTAAAGGCCGTGCCTCCATTCTATTCGCCATGGCCACCACCGCGTCAATTCCCGGGCCTGACCAGCAGCAGCTGCCTCACGCCTCCCCCTCGCGAGCGCCCCCAACCCGGTCATTTTCCACACGCTCCCGCCCACCTCCCACTCCCACTGCTACTGCCACCGCTACTCCAGCTACCGGCCCAATACCGCCCTCTTCTATCCCAAACCCTCAACACCAGCAGCAGCAGCATCGTCATCATCCCCTCCCGCACCACAGTCGCCATCAGAGCAGCTCCCTGCAGGGCCAGCAACCCCAGCAGCCGGTTCATTCGTCCCAACAGCATCACCAGCAACAGCATTATCACCATCAACAGCAGCATCACCACCACCGCAACAGCTCCTCCTCTTCTGCCCGCACCCTCCAGGAAGTCCTACCCCAAGATGATCACGAAACTTCGCACCTAGCAAGCTATCACAAGCGCAGCTCCAGCCGGGACCGTCCGCCCTCCACGTCCAGGGTCACCGACACCTCGCGCTCCCATCGACGCAGCGCCAGCTTTCGCTCCGGTCAACAACATCAACGCCATCCTTCAAATCCGCCCGACATGGCTCCTCCCACCGCTGCTCCCACTGCCCGCAATGGCAGTCCCACGGGCGCGGCACATGGCGCCGCTGATGCGCCTCACTCCCACGCCTCCTCCGCGTCCAAGACCACCAAGTCGCGGACTACCATCCCTACCCCGACCGGCAAATGGATCTTGGGCAAGACGATCGGTGCGGGCAGCATGGGCAAAGTCAAGCTTGCCCGCAAGGAGGACGGCACCGAGCAGGTATGTCTCACCACTGCATCCGTCCCTCATCTCTTGGTTTGTCGCTTACGGCAGTGATCTAGGTTGCGTGCAAGATCATCCCTCGCGGCTCAAACGACGATGGCCATCAGAGCCGAGCCGAGAAAGAACGGGCCGACCAGTCTAAAGAAATTCGAACTGCCCGCGAGGCCGCCATCGTAACTCTTCTCAGCCACCCACACATTTGCGGTCTACGAGATGTCGTCCGCACAAACTACCACTGGTACATGCTCTTTGAATATGTCAACGGCGGCCAGATGCTCGACTACATCATCTCCCACGGCAAACTAAAAGAAAAGCAGGCCCGCAAGTTCAGCCGACAGATCGCCAGTGCTCTGGATTATTGTCACAGAAACAGCATCGTCCATCGTGATCTGAAGATCGAGAATATCCTCATATCGAAGACGGGCGACATAAAGATAATTGACTTTGGTTTGAGCAATTTATTTGCCCCCCGTGGTCACCTCAAAACTTTCTGCGGCAGTCTTTACTTTGCTGCTCCTGAGCTGTTGCAGGCGAGGGCTTACACTGGCCCCGAGGTGGACGTATGGAGTTTCGGGATCGTCCTATATGTTTTGGTGTGCGGTAAGGTGCCTTTCGATGACCAGAGTATGCCCGCGTTGCATGCCAAGATTAAGAAAGGTGTGGTGGACTATCCGAGCTGGCTGTCGAGCGGTAAGTCAACCTTTCCCAACACGTGTATATTCCCCTCAAGCATCGTCTAATGGCGCTTTAATAGAATGCAAGCACCTTCTCTCGAGGATGCTTGTTACAGATCCCAAGCAGCGTGCCACAATGCAGGAGGTCATGACCCATCCTTGGATGACCAAAGGCTTCAACGGGCCCCCCGAGAACTACCTTCCTCCGAGAGAGCCACTGTCGCTGCCGCTCGACCCTGAGGTGATTGACGGCATGCAAGGTTTTAATTTCGGTTCACCCGAAGCCATCAACGCCCAGCTCGTCAAGACTGTCGAGTCTGAGGAATATCAACGAGCAGTCAGACTGTACCAACGCGAGAAGGATCTGCCCATTCCTAGCAAGGACGGGGAAAGGAGACGAGGCTTTGGCTTCGATTTTTATAAGAGAAGAAACTCTGGTAATAGCAGAGACACATTAACTGCTCCTAGCTCCGAGGCTTTGCAGCTCGGAAACGATCCGCTCAACGCTTTCAGTCCTGCTCTCTCGATCTACTATCTAGTCAGAGAGAAGCTGGAACGCCAACGTCTCGAGGAAAAGGCCCACCCGCCTAGCACTGGTTCCCGAGAGAAGGAGAAGGAACGCGAGCGCGAGAAGGATCGTGAACGAGAAAGGGAAAAGGACAGGGACAGGGAAACAACTAGAGAGCGGGAGAGGGAGAGAGACAAGGAGTACAGAAGCGAAAAGGCCGCAACGCTCACACCAGAGCTGGCACCTCCTCAAGCCGCTCACACCAATGCGGCTGCATATGAAATGCCGGGTGAAAAGCCAACAGGAGGTCGGACACGGCAACGTTCGCGTACTCATGGAGAAGACGATGCTCCAGACGTCTCCAGGCAACCCCACCCACCGCCTCCCGAGCTCAAGACAGAGCCAGCGCAAAAGAAGGAGGGCACCGCGGCTGGCCTCCTACGGCGGTTCAGTACCCGCAGACGGCGAGAGCCGGAGCGTCTGGACAAGGATCGGTCTCACCCCCCGATGGTTCAGGTTCATTCGCCATCTGATGCGGCACCTTTAACAACAAGGAAGAGCTTCAGCATCCGCCGCAGCCGGCGCGATGTGGAAGACCAGCCGGACGCCAGGTTGCGATCCGGTAGCAGTCAGCCGCAGCATCGTGACCTACTCAGCCCGCCCGTGTCTGCCGGTGGCAGCAAGGACCCCCGCAAGGCTGGTCTAAATCGATCAACAAGTGTAAATTCCGCAGTACCTCGACGTCGAGAAGCGAAAGAGCCTCCGCAAACAAGCGGCTCCGATCAGTCTGTATCGAATGATTTACCTCTTTCTACACCACCTACCCAGACTCAAGCACCACGCTCTGCCTCTATGAGGACAAAATCACTTGGTCATGCACGAAGGGAGAGCATCCAGCGACGCCGTCTGAAGCGAGAGGCAGCGCAGGAGGCCAACGTGCCGGAGGAGACCGACCTGGAGCAGGAACAAAGCGGTGTCTCGACCGAGCGACTAGACAGCTCTGACCTGGCCAAACCTGTTTTCCTCAAGGGTTTGTTCAGTGTGTCGACAACGTCGGGCAAGTCGGTTCCAGCCATCAGAGCCGACATCAAACGAGTTCTAAAGCAGCTGAATGTCGAGTACACTGAGATCAAAGGCGGATTTAGCTGTCGGCATGCTCCAAGCATCGATCTCAACAAGGTTCAGGATCTACCCACGAGCCCTGGGCAAGGAACCCCAGGACATCGCCGACGTTTCAGTTTCGGTGGTCTCATGCGAGGGGATGAGCGAGACCGCGATGATATCCGAGACCTGGACCGGTCTCCCACTACTCCTCGGACCCCTCGTGGTCCCGATCGAGACCGTAGCTATTCCAACTCAGAGGCTTCTGTGGATAGCATCCCTCGGAGGACGGAGGGTGCCTCTCGGGGCACTCCTGGAGAGACGAGCACACAGGTTCAGAGCGATCTTGGTGGCAGCATGGTCTTGGAGTTTGAGATTTTTATCGTCAAGGTGCCTCTGCTCTCGCTACATGGTATTCAGTTCAAGCGGATGGGAGGCAACACGTGGCAATTTAAGAGCATGGCGGACCAGATTCTGAAGGAGCTACGGCTGTAGGCTTCTGGCTGGTCTGGCTGACGCCGCAGCATATCATGAGTATATGCAGGAGTGGGCGATGTGTGCCCGAGGGCGCATTTGGTTGTTTAGAGGTGGCATGAATGGGGGCTCGTTACGGGCACAACTTTGCAAGTTTTGAGGTTCATTTCCACAGAGCATTGGTGCGGGCAGCAAAAGCGGCGATCCAGTTGTATAGGGCTCGTATTGTGCGATGCGAAGGATAGTATTTATAATAGCAGTAGTATCGGTATCATTCTAGAGGGCGAGCAAGCGGTGGCCGAGATGGCTATATAATCAAGTGTTTGGTGTACGGCGAAATCAGTGTTCTTCGTCATTTAAATCATGGTAGTTGAATCTTTGACAGGCTTCACGTCGAACTGGTGGTTGGCCAACGTTGACGTTTGCCAAGTGCTAAGTGTTAGTCGAGGTTATTTATGCATCAAATCAGGATTTTAAATCAACCAGCATATAGAAGTATATGGTAAAAAAAAAAAAAAAGCAGGCACTAGATCAAAGACAAGGCCTTTCGGGACATAAAAGAAAATACCATCCTGTTCCACGCAGAGATGGCCTAGCCCGCCACCATCTCAGCATTATATCTTGTTGTTCTGATGGACACTCGTCTCGAATACCACCTTTGCACACTCGTGCTAGGCAGGATACCCTAGAGCTAGAATACCTCCCACTGCCGAGGAAGGAAGGTTGGGCCCTGATGGCGACCCGTGCACACTAACCCTGCTACAATTAAAGTCTTCCCTCCGTTCGGGGTACTTGAGCGTTGGGCCAAGTTACTAGGCTTGAGCGCCGAATCACCCACCCAGCACTTGTACCACTGCGGCTCCGGGCGGTGGAGCGCATCGAGGGATTCCAATACAAGGCTAGAGGTGTCCACGAAACTCGTCGGGCAACTCCAAGGTTTCTGGCACGGGCAGCCTTTCACACTGTTGACACTCGCACACGACATTCACCCGACACACTTGCCACGCCTGACTCGTCTGCTCCAGCAAGTCCATTCCTCGGCCCCGTCACCTGATGCGCAAGCCGTCTGGAGCATAAATATTCAGCCTCTGCCTCGGCGACTGCTCTGCGCGCGAACCTGTCCCCTCCAACCATCCCGTTATCGCTCGGCTGCCTCAAGCCCTCGCATCGACCACTTGTTCTACTATCCGGCACAGTATACGGGCGACCGATAAGATACGCCCAAGATGATGCCCTCGGCACATGTCTATGGACACCACCAGTTTAATCCCCAGGCGGACTCGTCGTGGATGCACCAGCAGCCTGCGCATCATCAGCATGCCCAACAGGCCGCTGCCGCCGCCGCCGCTGCGTCGGCTGTCCAGCATCAGCAGCAACAACAGCAGGCGCAGCAGCAGCAACAGCAACAGCAGCAGCAGCAGCAGCAGCAGCAGCAGCATTTCAACCGCATGAACGGCCCTCATTCAAATGTCGGCAACATGGCTGCCCATGCTCAGGAAGATGGCGTCTCCGAGGATAACCGGCGGACGATGGCCTACATCGCGGACCTGCTGAACGAGAACACCCGCGAGGCTGCGCTTCTGGAACTCAGCAAGAAGCGGGAGCAGGTCCCTGAGTTGGCGTTGATTCTGTGGCATTCTTTTGGTAATCGTCCTTGGCCTGACGTGACCTTGCCTTTGAGCTAATTCGCCGGTGCTGCTTAGGTGTCATGACTTCCCTCTTGCAGGAGATTATCTCCGTCTACACCCTTCTCAACCCCTCACAGTTGACTGCGGCTGCTTCTAACCGTGTCTGCAACGCACTCGCGTTGTTGCAGTGCGTAGCATCCCACAACGACACCAGGACTTTGTTCCTCAATGGTACGTCCATGGATATGCACATTGTGGTACTTCTTTGGGAGTCTAACCTGATCTTTATAGCGCACATCCCGCTCTTCCTGTATCCCTTCCTCAACACAACGTCCAAGTCGCGACCGTTCGAGTATCTGCGCCTCACCAGCCTCGGCGTTATCGGTGCTCTGGTCAAAAATGACTCCTCCGAGGTCATCAACTTCCTTCTCACTACCGAGATCATCCCGCTCTGCCTGCGAATTATGGAGACGGGTTCGGAGCTTAGCAAGACCGTGGCCATCTTTATTGTTCAAAAGATATTACTGGATGACAACGGACTCAACTACATCTGCGCGACCTACGAGCGTTTCTACGCCGTTGGCACCGTTCTGAGCAATATGGTTGCCCAGCTCGTTGAATCACAAACGGCTCGCTTGCTGAAGCATGTTGTCAGATGTTTCCTTCGGTGAGTCCTTTCCAGATGCACGTGGAGGACTTGGATCGTCAAGACTAATCTCCATGGTGTGTTAGACTCAGCGACAACGCTCGAGCTCGAGAGGCTTTAAGGCAGTGCCTTCCTGAGCCTCTGAGGGACGCCACCTTCTCCTCCGTCCTCCGGGATGATGCGGCCACCAAGCGATGCCTTGCACAGCTTCTCATCAACCTCTCGGACAACGTCGTGGACCCTAACTCGACGGGCATGTCTAACATGTAGACGGACCAGGGTTATCTTTCCCCCTTTTGTGACAATATCTACTTTTTCGGTTGCATGGAAACGGCGATTATGGAGGACGGGCGACTGTTTCTGATTTCGGGCTTCACTCGACACAGCGGACGAAAAGTATTCTGCATTACCGATACCCAGCACCTGGATCCCAGCCTCTAGTCATGCACGCCAACATGGGGCGGTATTCGCACACTTGCCAACGAGACTCAGCGACGGCTTCTACTTGGCTTCCCCTGACTACGGGGTTAGCGGCTCTCAGGCTCTTTGACCTGTTGTACGAGGTATTGACCACGGGTCTGGAATGTTCACATCTACGAGACTTCTGTGTATATATGACGAAATTTGTATTTTCGATATTATTCTCCTTGCTTTCACATCTCCGCAGAAGGGGTTTGGGCCCTCCGCAAAGGCCTAACCGAGATGGGATCGGGAACACGACGACACAGGACAGCAAGACGAAAGGCCTTTCCCGCATCGGACACACCTTTGGTGCCGGGGGCCTGCCCCTCCACGGCTACGTCCCAAACAAGGTATATTGGGTGCTGACTCTGTCATTCTTCTGAAAGGGACTTGGGAGGGTGTTTTAAGGGCGTCAGGCACAGGCGGGTTTAGCATGGAGGGCTCGGCGGTGTTGGCGCGGGTCATCTTCAGCGTGTACATATCTGGACAGGGCTGCAGCTTATTTAACCAATTTTACATCAAGGCGGCAGACGATGTGCGGTGGAAGAGCTCCCCGTGATGGACGACAAAGAAGCAATGCAGTCACACCACTGTGAACACGGCCATGCTGTAGGGTATGCTGCTAGAAAGGAGAGTCGTGCAGCTCAGCCGACCGTCGGATAGTGCCAAGACAAGCCGCACAGCTCATGCCGGCTCCCTGCTGAGTTTTGCAATCATGATGCGTCCTTGCTGCGTCTGGCCGGCACTTATTCCAAAGCCAAGTCGACCACATGATATGACGAGAGGTGCCAACGCGAACAGCTAGTGGCGGGCATCCATCGTCCATGCACCACGGCAGTCACCAATCGATAGACGCAGGCCCCCACGTCTTCCCAAATGCATCATTTGGCTGGCACATGCATACGTACTTACGTAGAAACAACCACCCACCAAACGCAGCTCGCACGACACACAACAGCCCAGCCTCGGGGGCAAACGATGCTGCTTGAACCACAGCTCCGGCTATGGCCCTGAAGCGAAGAGATGTGATTCTTTCAGGACTGGCCGCCTTCATCGCGTGGGGTTACGCAGTGAGCTGGTTCCCCGTGCTTCGCTGGGCCGGCCATGCTTTGGTTGCCGGCGTCGTCATCAGTCTCCTGGGAGTCCTCGCCGCCATTGCACTCAATTCCCGCCGCCCCCGTGTACGACCCTCTCGACCGCATGGCGTCAAGTTCCTGGGCGCTCGCCAGTGGCGGGCCGAGGTCGACGCCCTCCACCAGCGCCAGGCCTACACAAGGACACCCCTCGATGTCGACTCCCCCCGCGTGTCCGCCGCCGTCGACGACCTGCTCGACCTGGTACTCCGAGACTTTGTGAATAGCTGGTACTCGCACATCAGCAAGAACCCCGACTTCACCAACGAGGTGGACAGCGCCCTTCGAATCGCGCTGTCGAGCCTGCGCGACGCTCTGCGTGATAAGGACCTTGCCGAACTCTTTACCAGTCGCTTGGTGCCTGTTATTACGTCCCACCTACGAGACTTCTGCGAGGCAGAAAAGGCTGTGCGGGGGAAGAAATTGAATCGATCCATCACAGAATCTGAAGAGTTGGATCTTGCCATAGCATCCAAGTTTCGAGATGGAAGACTTCACCCCGCAGCCTCGCTGTCGTTTCCAGACACCAAGATGGTTCAGCAGGACTACCTGCGCACCTTGGTTGCACGGATCCTGCCGAGGATCCTTCCAGACAGGATCACCTCCAGCCGCTCGGTGTCCATCATCATCCGGGAGATTGTTGGCTGTGCTGTCCTCTTCCCCGTTGTCCAACTACTCGCAGACCCGGATACGTGGAATCAGGTGATGGAGAACTTTGGGAGATCTATGCTTCAGGACAGGTCGACGGTGCGCAAGCTCAGGGCTGCCCTGGACCAGCACGCACCGTCAGCCCCGAGATCGAGCAAACTTACGGTGACGCCGCGGATAAGTCCCGGTGACAGCGAGCGCAAGTTCGAGAAGTTCATCCGAGCTATACGCAAAGTTAACAACTTGTCCGATGCACGCCGCTTCCGCAGCGAAGTAGCCAGCCAGCTGAAACGAGACTCGCTGCAGCACAACTCGGACCAGGTGTACCTGCGCCGCCTGGAGATGGGTAAGCGGCTGTTGGATCAGAAAGTGAATCAGTTGGCTGCTGGAGGAGATCGTCGTGACCTTCACGTGGCACCCGTATCGTCGGCGCTGCCAACTGTTACAAGCTCGACATCGCGCCTCGAAAAGGCCAATCTGGTTGAGCTTCTACGGGACCCGTCGGGACTATCCTACTTTATGGAATACATGGATCGTCAACACCTGACGAGCCTGGTGCAGTTCTGGCTTGTGGTAGATGGTTTCCGCAACCCCTTGGAGGATGATGGACAAGAGGACGAGCGGATTCCCTCAAAGCCACCCATGTGGACTGATTCCGACAGGCTGGATCTCCAGCAGATAGCCCAGGCGTACCTGTCGAAACCGGAACTCAAAGTACCTGCGACTTCGAAGAGAGATGTACAGGAGTTTCTCCAAGCAGGCAGGTCCGCAACGCCGGAGCAGTACCACAAGGCCCGGCGAGCTGTCCTCAAGGCCCAGAGCGCCGTAGCAGAGGAAATGCAAAACCCTTACTTCCATAATTTCAAGAAGAGCGACCTCTTTTACAAATGCCTTGCTGCAGAGGAGGCTGCTCATACGAGATTGAGGCAGTCGCCTGTGCCGTCCGGGCACCCGCCTCCGCCTCCGCCTGCTGCCCCGACGCCAAAGGCCACATCGCAGCCGTTCCCTAACAAGCCACGCCCCGTTGCTCGGTTGGCAGCGACTCCCTCACTGGGCCCGGCCGTCAAGCGTGGTGGTTCACTGACAGACCTGAGATCCTTGTCTGTCCAGGGAACCGTGGCTGATGGCGCTCGAAGGTCGTTCGAGACACAGGCGCCGAATCCTCTTTTCGATGACGATGATGTGGACGCAGAAGGCATGGTGGATTCTGTCCAGAGCTTGGATCAAGATAACAATGCGACGCAGGCGCCGGATAAGCAAGTTGTCCAGGCCATAGAAAAGGCTCTTATCAACATCATGGAGGATGACCGCCCTCAGACTGCCGAGGATCTTCGAGCATCTCTATTCCCTAACGGCGAAGACATCGGCTCCAGCATCTTCTCGGATAACGACAATCGGTCTGCCAGAGGGTCGGTAGACTCGGGCAGACTAGTGCCTGCTGGAAAGGACATGGACAAGCCTAGCCTGTCCTCGCTTGGACTTGTCAGCGCAGCTTCACGTATCGGCGTGTTTGTGGACGACGATCTATTCGGCGATGAAGACAAGTATCTGCCTGACGATGGTGCGGATGCAGATGAACAACGGCAAACAGAAGACGAGGAGGAAGTGCATGCCGCTGCTCCTGGTGACCTTGGTCTTGCGGAAGCCATCGCGGCCTTGACAAATGACATTGATCGCTTGGTGACTCAAGAAGCTGTTGTCGATTCGCTCACAAGAAAAGCCGATCTTACGAATAACATGGCAGAATTGAGAATTCTAAGAAAGTCCAAAGCAAGCCTGCAGCGAGAGATTCGACGCAAGGAGTTACAGCGTCAACAGTATGTGGTTCAGGAGAGTGACAACAGCCTCTACGGTCGATCTACAATCAAGATCAAATCTATCCAAGTAGGCAGAGAAGAGGATGGCCGAGAGTTTGCGCTTTATGTCATCGAGGTGCAACGCAACGCGGGAGAGCAGATGCCCGCCGCCTCGTGGGTTGTCACGAGGCGGTACAGCGAGTTTCTCGACCTTCACCACAAATTGAGATCTCGGTACCCGTCGGTTCGAAACTTGGACTTTCCTCGAAGAAGAATGGTGATGAAGTTCCAAAGCGAGTTTCTCCGTAAACGACAGCAAGCCCTTGAGCATTACCTGCGCGAGCTCTTACTACTTCCGGACGTGTGCCGGAGCCGCGATCTGCGCAGTTTCCTCTCCCAGAGCATTGTCGCGCAGGGCCAGGAGATTGTGGACAGAGACGATAGAAAGGATATCATGACACGCTTCTACGACTCCGTCACGGACGGGGTTGAAGATATATTGGGAAACATACCGGTGCTTGATCAGATCTCCGTGGCTGGACAGAACCTCATTGCAGCGGCAACCAGCCAGCTGAATGCGATGCCGATAAGCGTAAACGAGGAGGCGTTTCCGGCAGCGGAGGCGGAGGCGGAGCTCAACGCTTTCGAAAGCAAGGAGCTGGAGCCTTTCATCAAGCCCATATGCGACATCTTTCTGGAGGTGTTCGAACTCAACAAAGGCAACAACTGGCTGCGGGGCCGAGCAGTGGTCATGGTCCTGCAGCAGCTACTCGGCGGGACGATCGAGCGAAAAGTGCGGGACAACGTCAAGATGCTCGTGCAGGAGGACTTTGTGCTGCGCTGCGTCGGCTTGGTCAGGGACAGCCTGTGGCCGGGCGGCCAGCTGAACCGGAACAGACAGCCTCGGAACGCGGCAGAGCGGAACAAGACGAGGACGGAAGCCAGCTTGATGCTGGCGACGCTCGTGCCGGACTTGGCGGGAAGCGTGGTGGGAAGAGTCAACGCGCAGGCCGCCAGTCGGCGCATCTTTGCCACGCTGAACAACTCGAGGCTCAAGTAAGTTTGCCCCAACAAGCAGTACCTCCCTAGTGACGCGACTAACGAGGTTGGTTTTTTCTGCAGTGCCCATTTAGTGTTTACGATGCTCGACGAGATCGTTGCCATCTTATTCGATGAGGCATAGCATGCGTCCGGGAAGAAGAAAGGCAAATGGTCGGGATATCGACGGTTCTTATCCAAGAGCGCGGCGTGATGGCGTCTTTGGGATTGGCAGAGCATGCGTCGGGTTAAGAACATGGCGTTGGGCAGGGTAGTGCGTAGAGTTAATGTTAATAAGAGATATTGTGCTCTTGTATCCGTGTGTGAGAGGGGGTTGGACTTTCATCTCTACTATGGCAGAGTCCAGGACTCCCAGCTAGGCTCAAGACAATATCACGGTGAAAGCGCTATTCCCTCATGGTTGTAATTGTCATTAATTGATTTGGTCTTTACATAAATTCTATCCAGCGACCGTGCCTCACGGCGATGTATACTTGTAGCCGTATTGCTTCTTGGCCTCCTCTACCAGCGCCTTCAGGTCGCGGTCCGCCTCGTCCGGCTCAGCTAGGGGCGTGGTGCGCGCCTTCGCAGGGACGGCAAGACCTCGCTGGACGCCGGGACGATCGACGCAGCGCTGGTACCAGGCCTTGACGTTGGGGAACTGGTCGATGCTGATGGTGCTGCCGGGCAGACCGTGGGTCCAGCCGAGCAGGGAGATGTCGGCGATGGAGAACTTGCCGCGCCCAGGGCCGACGACAAAGTCACGGTCCTTGAGCTGGGTGTCGAGGATGCCGTAGAGCCGCTCGGCCTCGCCGACATATCGCTGGATGCCGTAGGGGATCTTCTCCTTGGCGTAGCGGACAAAGTGGTTGGCCTGGCCCTGCATGGGGCCGACGCCGCCGTGCTGCCAGCCGATCCACGACTCTGCGCGGGTGTAGTCGTCGTCGTCAAGGGCGAAGGAAAAGCGGTGCTCCGGGTCGTAGCGACGGGTCAGGTAGGAGAGGATGGCGTTGCCCTCGAAGACGTTGAGGCCATTGTTGTCGTGGTCGACGATGGCGGGAATGCGACCGTTGGGGTTGACAGCGATGAACCACGGCTCCTTCTGGATGTTCTTACTGATGTCGATGGACTGCCAGGTGTACTGCAGGCCGTAGGCCTCCTTGAGCTCCTCGAGGATGATGGACGCCTTGTAGCCGTTGGGTGTGCCTGTGCAGTGTTAGACGTGGTGCTGCGCGTAAAGGCAGGGTGGGGGGTTTACTTGCCCAAGGTGAGGAGCTCGATGCCCTTGGTAGCGATGAGGCCGGTTGGACGAGCCATGATATCGAGTGCGTTGGATTTAGTACGGCCGGCTGATGATTAGCGACGATGACGATGCGATGTCACGGCTACAGGACTACAGTAGGCGACAGGACCTGTGTTGTTTATGAGGCAGGAGTTTTCGACCTGCTATGGCGTCTTTTTCCCCACGAGCTTGGAGTACCTACCCACGTGGAAGAAGGTGCATTACAAACCACCTGCCAGCAGAGTCTGCGACGTCACCGGAAACGAGGAAGTGCGACCCATAGAACGGCACCGAAGCAGGAAGCCGCCCCGATTTAGTCATTGGTGCGTAAAAAGAGCTGATTGTTAATCGACCTGGTGATTGCGCCATAACGTTTCCATGCAAAGAAACGCAACCCCCTCAACGACTTGGCTGCATGAAGACACGAACTCGTGCATCTCGCCGAACCTCTTGTCTTCGCCCTTTCCCTTTGCCATGAGGGCATCGCCAGAGCCGGAACCGGCAGTTGGCTATCGTAAGCAGCGCCGAGCTTGCCGATGACGGCATCGCACAGGCTGGCGCTCTCACTAATCGAAACGCGCGCGCATCCTTCCTGCTCGATGAGGACATTCGTAACCGCATTGATTTGATTCCCAAAGAAGGGGGGGGGGGAGGGGATTAGCAATCAAACTTTGGCTTCAACGACGATCAACAGGCAGGGGGGATCACAGGCGGGCTGTTACAGTGCTGTACGGAAAACCGAACAGCCGTGCTGGTTCAAAGTTGAACCGTCCCCTAGTCCCCCCGCCCTCCGGCTGTCGTTCTTTCTTCTCATTGCTTCGCTCGCCAAAACATAGACTTTGAGCGATAGGCGATTTCCGCAAAAGTCCACCCGGCTAGTCTGTTTCCAAATATGGAAACAAACGGGGAACCGGGGACGGAAGGGGAGGCACATGATTTGGAAGCCAAGCACCGGGGCAGCAAGGCTCGCAGGGCACGTCCCCCTGGCTAAAATGAAGCTGCTCTTGCTCCCGTCGTGATCCTGGAAGATATTCATGAGCCTTGCTTCCCTGGGCGGAGTCTTCGCGGTGCTCCCTCTCATAGCTGTGT
>KL660424.1:0-30942 GCA_000732775.1 Stachybotrys chlorohalonatus IBT 40285 | reverse complement strand
CTAGCGGATAGAATGAGTAAAGTGTGAGAATCGCGGTAATGTATCACGTTGCGGCAGTTTCCTCCCACATCATCGCCTGGCCTGCATATGGTGCACCAGAAAATTCTATAAGATCACCGCATTTGCAGATCGATTAAAATCACAAGTAGTCGAGTTGTCCAAGTAGTTTTTGTGTTGTCTGTATATGCAGGAATGTTATATACGAATATGTACAAAGAAGCGCATCAAAAGCTAACCACCCATCCATGCTGCATGCTCATCATAGCGCCCATCCAGTTCGTTAAGTAGAGTAGTGGCCGACGTAACCGACTTCCATCATAGATCCATACCCATCCCAGGTGTTTCCAGTGGGGTAGCCGGGCTGAGTTTAGGTTAGCTGATGTCTCTCATCTTGAATGGCATAGTGAGGCTTACCCAGGTTCCACCAACAGCAACATTGAGGATAATGTAAAGGGGCGACTGCGCCAGACGCTGCCAGACAAGCTGGTTATTGATCCTGCTGCCCTGAACGCGATGGAATTCGCGTCCATCGATGTACCAGACAATGCTCTGGTCCCACCAGTTTCCGGGGCGGCGGTCAATCTCCACACGCCATGTGTGCCAGCCGTAGTCCGGGTAGCCGGTGGGAGCGCCGATGCCTGTACCCTCGTTGCAGATGCCGCCGGGGTACACGTCGCAGTGGATGGTTCCGTGGCCGGTCAGCTGACCGTTGACAGTCTCCATGATGTCGATTTCACCACAGGCGGGCCAACCGAGGCCGCTGGTGCGCAGCGCATTGCCTAGCATCCAGAAGGCGGGCCACATTCCCTGCTTGTTGGCGGCCGGGTTGCCGCCGAAGCGGATGGCAGCCTCAACACGAGTAAGGCGGCCAGCTTCAGGAGTAAAAACGCTGAAAAGATCCCCGTTAGCTGATGAGAAGATTGGACGGTTGCGGTGGGTGAGTACGTACTATCGACTTTCGATACGTCCAGAGGTCCAACCTCGGGCAGCACCAGAGTCTCGCCACTATTAGTCAGGTTAGCAACATATACTGCAGGTGTCCGAGCGACAAGGCTTACAGGGACCAACTGCAGGGTCTCTCCACCACTGAGCTGCATGTTCCTGGTGCTGGACGTGTAGATCTGGAGTTCAGCGTTGACACCCAGGTCTCCGGTAATATAGTTCCAATCGTTGCCATTGGGCAGGGTAGAGCTAGATCCGATGAAGGAGGACTGCCATCGACGGCCGAAACCAGCGTACTGTGGCGCATCCCAGGCAAGGGTAGCCGGCAGGACAGCAGCCAGGAGAGCAGCGTAAATATGCATGATGAAAGTGATGCTGAAAAGAGTATATACTAAACAACGAGGCAAAGGCTGATATGTACACTGCCCAGCTGTCAAAGGAGTGACTGGAGAAGAATCCGGCTTACAACGCTGATCCGATCGGCCCGCACCGAGTACGAGGAGATCAGCGGGAGGGGCCTGCTCTTATGTAGTTCATGGTAGGAATAAGAAGCAAGCGCGACTCGGTCCTATTCTTTTCTTTTTGGAAGGTCAGAGACTACGTGTATGCCGCGGTCTAGTTCACGCTCAGGACCCCCGGCCCTTCAGCGTTACATCTAGTGCATGTGTGATATACCAGTCACGCCACACAGAGCAGCCGGCGACGCGGCAGACTTGACCGGCACGGGAAATATTGGATGACCCCCCTGAACGATGCAATGGGGGGCGGACGCTGTGGTGCGTGCGACGCGCGTATGGATAAGGGGAACCGTGACCCTGGCACGGAAACACTTGTGCGGAGCCTTCCATCGGCTTTGACTTTCAGAGCGGGACAGGTGTAGGAGCGTGCTCTGGGGCCTGGGCAAGCCACGCACGCATCAGAGGATGGGTTTGGGGGAGCCGGGACGGGAGTGGCTTGCGGCATTGTGCGATGGGCCCAGCCTATTGGTAACCAAACAAGCTCCTTAAATGAAGAATGCCCTGCCGTACAAATTTCTTCATGGGAATCATTTCCACGCGTGTCAAGTCTGAACAGTCGAACATCAACAAGCTGCTTCTATTGGCTCCGATGCAAGTCTCCGTTTCATTGCTCATTGTCTGGATCGGATACAAACCATCCAATCTTCAGGGCCATGACCAATCACGACTCTCAAGTCCGCAACTCCCTATTCCAGCATTGAAGGAACCACTTTATTTTTCTTTCTGTTCAGGCGCTAGCCACAGTAGAGCACAGGAAAAAAAGCAACGGGTCGGAATTTGGCGGCAATAAATGGCGAGTCAGGGGTCTGGGGAAAGGTCTCGGCCAATGGCATCGCAACAAAGGCACCATGGTCTAAGGTGCCGCGTGCCAGCATTCCTCTGCCATGTGATAGCGGCGGGAGGGGGAAATAGGAGGGCCCGCCGGCAGAAATGGTAGGAGAGTAGGAAAAGCCAGGTAAATCCGGGGGATTTCCAAGATGTGGTGGATCAGACGCAGGCACGCATGCATGGGTCTCTTGATCCTCCTCGGCATGGACACCTGCTATCAGCATCCCTCACTCGCCCGCCAACTGTCTTGCCATGCTTTCGGGCCGAGTCATCAGAGCCGGATATAATTGGAACGTTGTATATGCCTACCCCGTGCAGCAGTCTCCTGAACCGTTGGAGCCTCTCTGACGCCTCCTGTAATTGGCTAGGCGTCTTGGCATTAGTTTAATTGAAAGGTGAAGCTTGGCAATCGAGTCGCGTCGAATGAACGATGGAGAAGCTCAGGGTCTCGAGGGCCGCTCGTCTCTTAAACGCCTCTTATCATGCAAGGGCACCCACTGCCCCCTCCCCTCATCCCACTCCAATCCAGCACGTTTCCATCGGCTCAAGACTGGGGCAAATCCGTCGGCATTCCGAAAGCATGGTCAAGTATTGTTTCTCCAGGGCTCGCACGGGCTTCGCCGCTGCAAAAGCCTAAAAGAACTGCCTTTCTGGGCCACTGGAACGCAGCGTGCCCCCTGACGTCGGCCGATTATGCAGTTGGCACTGCTGATACCGCCGTTGCGGGCTGTTCCACTGTCGATCCCAACCGGGAAGGCAAGTTATTGAACATGACTGAACCATCAAGAGCCAGAAAGAAACTACAGGAATTAGAGCTGACGATGCTGCCTTGCACATGTTCAAGAGCTCGTCCGCCAGACCTATGGCCGCTGACCCCCCGATGCTTTGAGGGTTGCCGAAGAGCATTTGATGATTTTGTCACTAACATTATACTGCTGCCATATTCTCATTACGTATCGACACAATAATCGCACAGGGGGCGATCGCTTCGGATGGCCTAGAGTCGTGAACGCTGCATGGTCATGCGAACTACGATGCAAGATGTGGTGACCTGCATAATTTGCTCATTTTCAGATAGGACCGTACACTTGCAGCTTTCGCCTAGATTGTCACGATCTGAGTGAATGTAACATGCCACAGAGTGGGAGGCTGCTGAGGGGTCGCATCTGTCTGTCATGGAAGCGTGTTTCTCCACACACTCAGCTGGGAAATAGCATGGAAGGCGGCACACTCTCAACTGTGATTCTGAAAGCACATGCTTCTGATTTTGTAAATGGCGGTTCGCCCGTGGTGGTCCAACTACTGATGCATCCCACGTCTTGTGCGATCGTTGGTGCAATTTTCGATTCCGACGGTAACGTAGTGCAGGCAACAACAAAACAGCATAGATGCAAGAGCTATTCAAACACTTGCTCATACCGGAACAGCACGTGAGCTTGGCAGTACGTAAGTGAAGCCGGGGTATGCGGCCGGCAGATAGGTTGGTACAGCAAAGGCAATGACATGTGATGCAGTGCGACAGGATGCGTCGCGTGGCAGCACATATGCCAGGTACGTAGGAGGATTCAGGATTCTTAGAGAGGACAGGTATAATGAAGATATTGAGCGTATGCTTGCGGGGGTCGAGATGGTTCATCACGCGGGAGATCATCGTGATGCGATCTAGGGTACGTGGCCGATCAGTTCAGGCAGAGGAGCCAACAACCCACACAACAGCCGAGGTTCAAATGCTTGTTTGTCTCACAGACGGCCTAATTTGGCTTTATCACTCACTCACTTCTACTGTAACCTGAACGAACTAATGGGTAAATTATGGCTCATTTCTGGATAAGCACGTGAACTCTGTGATGGGGATAAATGGCCCTGGTAGACGCACGGACGGATAGCCCGGTGAATAAATAAATATTAGGCTGGAAAAATAAAGGCAATTTCGGCACGATCGAATTTCGATAGAAGATAATTCTCGACCCCCACCATTTTTACATAGAATTGAGCTGAACATCCTCTGGAAGTAATACCCCACTTTTCGACAATGGCAAAAATGGTGAACCTCCAATAGAATCTATGATAAGAGATAATTCCGCTGGAACCCGAGCTATTTACTGAAAATGACCCTCTGATTCGGGAGAAGATGGCGACCCCGAAAACTGATAACCACATCGGCCGTCACAATGGCTGCTGCAAGGTTTTTTTTTTTCTTCACATTCCAGTCAAAAGCATATGCGCTAATGTAGCATGAATAATTCATCTAAAAAGATGATATGACTGCTTGACTTGGCTCGATTCGGCTTGTGAGGTTTGAATTTTGCACGAGACGTCAGTGAAGATCTCCGAGCTTGGCATGTACGAAAGAGGGAATCAACAGCTTACGGTAGGGTTAAGCCAGACAACGTTGTAGTGCCTACTGCTACAACGCTCTCGCTTGTTTCGGCGAAGGGCACTCCCCATTTTCTTTGCAGATGAAATCGTGTTACGTTGGAGCCACTGTCTTTCCACCCATTTGCTTTCATGATTATTCAAAGACGATAACATGCCGTCAAAGTTCGGACTCGAGGAGGCGTTTGCCTATGCAACAGTCAACAACGCCCTCCGCCTTGGCGGATTGTGGCTGGGCTACCGCGTCCTCCTCGCCTTGTACAACATATCGCCTTTTCACCCCCTGTACAAGTTTCCCGGCCCGAGGCTGGCCGCGGCGTCGTATCTATACGAGGCATGGTACGACCTTGTCAAGGTAGGCAGGTACAGTTGGGAGATCAAGGCTATGCACGAGAAGTACGGTATGTGTCTGCTCCGTCCATGACAACTCCCATTAGCCAAGCTTGCTGAAAGGGGCGTAGGGCCGATTGTGCGTATCAACCCGCACGAGCTGCATTGCGACGACAACGACTTTGTCGAGGAGATTTACCCTTCCGTGTCCAATCGGATACGTGATAAGCACACGCACTTCTTGAATGCGTTTGCCGGCACGCTTGTGGTATCTACTTTTCTGACTCGCGACCATGAGGCATGTAGTTTTCTCAGAACAATGTTTTGGCCGTCGAGACTAATTACTACAAAAGACTCATCGCATACGGAGAAGTGCAATTAGCAGGTTTTTCTCCCGTCAGGGAATGCTTCGATATGAGCCCGAAATCCACGACATGGCCCAGAAAATGTGCGACAAGGTCTTGCGAATCGCATCGGCTGGTGAAGTAATCAACGCCCTGGACCCCTACAACTGCTTCACAGCCGACGCCATCTCGCAATACTGCTTTGGCGAGCCGTTTGGTAATTTCTTCATCTGGGCTTATCCTACATGTCTAATCGTCGCGTTTGCTTGTAGGATTTCTAGACAGGCCTGATTTTGAGCAAAACTATAAGCGCGCGTTTGAAGTGCTGGTTTCCACCAGTCACATCTTCCGCCATATCCCCATCCTCAGAAACCTCATCGGTTTGATGCCGGCCCTTGGCCCTTATCTAGGTCCCGACATCGCCTACATGGTCAAGTCTATGGACGAGACCATTCCCAATCATGTCGTTAAAGCCCAGCAACACAAGGCCGGCGAGACACGGCGAGTCTTTAGCGAGATTATGGACTCACCAATCCCTGATGAGCACAAGACCATTCATCGTCTTTCCGGTGAGGGATGGTCTTTAGTTGCCGCTGGTTCGGAGACTACCGCTGTAAGAAGATGTCCATTGTTTTCTAATGATTTTTGCACGACTTGGAGTCGTCCTAATGGGTTGTCTGTAGGCTTTACTAAGTGCTATAACGTTCTTCCTACTTTCCAAGCCCGAGAAACTGGCACGCTTGAGGGAGGAACTCCAGCATGAAGACCCGCGCAAGCTGAGCTGGGTCCAGTTAGAAAAATACCCATACCTCCACGGTGTCATCTATGAGGGCTTCCGCGTTGCATTGGGTATCCCCGGCCGTCTTCCGCGCGTTGCACGCGACGAGGACCTTGTGTACAAAAACCGAGGATTTGACTATGTGGTGCCGCGAGGAACTGCTATCGGCATGAGCGCCTTCATCAATCACAACCAGGAACACATTTTCACTGACCCAGAAGAATATGAGCCCGAACGATGGATTGACGAGGGAGGAAATTCGAATCATGTGATAGAGAAGTACATCATGTCCTTTGGCAAAGGCTCTCGTCAATGTATTGGCATGCAGTAGGTGCTCTTAAGGCTGATCGAGGAACAGTGCAGTGCTAATCTGAAGTATAGTCTTGCATTCTGTGAGCTTTACTTGGTAACTGCGGCTATGGCCCTCCGCGTGTTGCCTCATCTGAAGTTGTGCGATACTGTCTACGAGGATATCAAGTATGACTTTGATGCTGTGACTCCACAGCCCAAAAAGGGTGCCCGGGGTGTTAGAATCACGGGCATTTGAGTTGTGTCCTACCAGGTGCACACCACTCGGTAGGAAGCACACGTCGATTAAACAGCCATTCTCGTACTCAATAACGTGGTTAGACGTAGTCGTTATGCTTGGCTCGTCGGCATTTGACTCAAAAACCAATCTGAGTATATCGGGCAGATTGTCAGTCCTCCGGTAGCGATGTAGGCGCAAATCATGCCGGATTTCGCGAGAATGGCGTCGTGCATCGGACTTGGAAGATGCGTTTGGCTGTTTGGCCGACTTGAGTGATTGTTGATGAGGACAGGATGACGACATTGACAGCATAGAGACCGTGAGGAACAGAGAGAGTATGAGAGCGCCGGTGAGATGGTCTGATAAGGTGCATTGTGAAGCATCACGTGAAGTCAGAATGTCCATTCCCAAGGGCCAAGGCATCCTTGCGATGGATGTAAAGAGTTGTGAGCCAAGTTATGGAACGAAGACTAGGCCATGGCCCGTATCAACTTTGCTATCAAGGCTTTCTTCGTCACCACAAATCACAATCATGACTTTGTAGATCCTATTGATCATTTGGTGTAGCTTGACTTGATCTGGAGCTGCCAGGCTTCATATCGCGTCTACACGCAGTCCAGGGCTTGGCTGCCCAGATCGATTATGGGAATAGCGCAGAACCGAAGCCAAAGGAAAAACCCCTGCCCGAGGATTCCAATAGCCTAGATTGTAATCGCCACCTTCTCAGCCGTCATTTCACGAATTCGCGCAGGTGGGGTAAATCATGATAAATTTTCAAGCTGCGAAAACTATCTTCCCTTCTACATCCTCATCACCAACGGAACTGTGAAAGACTGTCTTATCCAAAGACTTGTTCAAGTGAGTGACCGAGTCATGCTAGTTACTACGCGCTCTTACTAAACCTGAAAGCGTATCCGCTGATACGCATCGATACCGACCGGTATGGAGCCTCCACGGGAGCGTCCGATGAGCCTTGTCGCGGCAGGTTATTATCCGGAGTGAAGCTGCATCATTCAGGTAATGTGTATCGCATGAGCCGGTGCCCGCCTCATCGCGCCCTTCCAACGCCTCGTGGCCGCAAGGTCGCTGCCTTTGGAAGGGTGCCGTCAGAGCGTGGCTGAGATTACACGGCCCTGAACTTGATCTGGATAATACCAGCGAAAGGATCATGCTCTCCCCCCCTCATGTCTGGCGGTCTCTAATTATACCAGGTCCAAGATGACTACCCTCAAAGAAAACCCGCAGACTACACACTCGGATGAGTTTGTGGCCACTGGCAAGGATGAAGCCATCGCCATGGTTGGAGAAGAACAGCACGCCGTTGACCCTGTTGTCGCAGCCCGTGCCATCCGCAAGATTGACTTGTTTCTCATCCCTGCCATGATCTTCGGATGTCAGTAGCCCTCCCCCGCCTAGGTATGAACAGGAGCTGATATGTGTAGATGGACTCGTGTATTACGACAAAGCCATCCTTGGTGCCGCCGTTCTCTTCGGCATGACCGGCGACCTGTCCCTCACTGTCGTCGACGCCTCCACCACCCCGCCCACCGTCGACACGCGCCGCCTTAGCTGGGCTACGTCGCTCTTCTACTTCGGCATGCTCGCCGGCCTATACCCCATGACGTTCGCCCTGCAGCGCTTCAACATGGGCCGCGTGCTCGGTGGCGTCGTCATCCTCTGGGCCGCCATCTGCATGCTGACGGCCGCCGTCACGTCCTACCAGGGCCTGTACGTGCAGCGCTTCTTCCTGGGCTTCGTGGAGAGCATCATCCCCACAGGCTTCATGTGCATCGTGTCGGGCTACTACACCCAGGCAGAGCAATCGCTGCGCCAGAGCTGGTGGTTCTCGGCGACCGGCTTGTTCACCATTATCGGCGGTGCACTGAACTATGGCTTTGCGCAGATCGAGGGCGGTGGCTTGCATAGCTGGCAATACATCTACCTGCTTGCCGGTGCATTGACGTTCGTCTTTGGGCTGTTCTGCTTCGTCATGCCCAACTCGCCTGTGTCTGCCTGGTTCCTAACCAAGGAGGAGCGGTTTGCGGCTGTAGAGAGACTGCGGCACGGCCAGACTGGCGTGCGCTGCACCACATTCAAGTGGGACCAGCTGAAGGAAGCCATCCTCGATATCAAAGTGTGGCTTGTCGCGGTGATGATGGCCTCGGCTTACATGATGAATGGCGCCGTCAGCGGTTTTGGACCTTTGATTGTCTCGACGTTCGGCTGGTCTACCCTCCAGTCCATTCTCTTCCAATTTCCACTTGGTGCGATCTGCTTTATCATCATCCTTGTCACAGGCTTCCTCGGATCCAAGTTCAAGAATATCCGCATCATCATGCTGATTCTCACCTGCCTCCCTGTCATTGCGGGATGTGCCATCATTTGGAGAAGCGCATGGACCTACCACGCCGCTGCACCCGTCATTGGCTACTCCATCACCGGCTTCTTCGGCGGCACCGTCAGTCTCATCATCACCATTGGCATGGCCAATGTCGCGGGACACACCAAGAAGAGCTTCATGGCGGCAACCATCTTTGTGGCGTACTGCGTGGGCAACATCGTAGGCCCTCAGCTCGTGTGGAGTGAGACGCGAGAGCAGCACTACCCTGCCCTGTGGCTCGGTCTAATCATCTGGTAAGTGGTTTCGATGCGGATTAAGTTGCTTGGATTAATGTTTGACAGTTATGTTATCTGCATCGTGGCTGCTGTTGCTCTTTTCTTCGTTCTGCGCAACGAGAACAAGAAGCGCGAGGCTTTGCCCAAGGACGAATCGGAGCGGGCCAAGTTCGCCTTCCAGGATCTGACGGACAAGCAGAACCCGTACTTTGTCTACGTCTACTAAAATTTCTATTGGTCTGCACTAGAAAAACCATCCATAGGTCTGGCTGGATGTTTGGAAGGTGGAAATCCTCGAGTTAAGTCACGCGCCAGGGGAGCATGGATCAAACAGGCTATTGTGTTGTGTCTAGTGTCAATAGGTTGATTTGATAGCCGATCGCATAGAATCGACAAGACAACGGGCGGGGTACTTTGTTCGTTCAAAGCTGCCTTGTTTTGTGAAGTAGTTGAACAGCGCCCGTGAGGACGCATGATCTCTGATAAGACTCCAAACTGTGCGTAGGTTTATTCACAGTCCCCACCTACCCCTCCACAACGTCATCATTTGGCCCAGCTATTCCATCTTCCTTGTATCAATCTTATCACCACCACTCAACACCATCGCCTGAGAATTCATCATGTCCGCTACCGTATTTTCTCCGGGATCTACCGCCCTCATCACTGGCGCTGCCTCCGGCGTGGGGTTGGCCATAGCCAAGCTATGCAAAGCCAAGGGCATGAACCTTCTCCTCGCCGACCGCAACGAGGCCGCCCTGAAAGCTTTGGATGACGAACTGGGGACTGATACGTCAGTCGTTAAAGTTGAAAGCGATGTCAGCAAATTGACTGATTGGGAGAAATTGAAGGAAATCGCCGAAAACAAGTACGGGGGAGTGGAATTAGTGGTTCTGAATGCAGGAATGAGTGCCAAAGGAGGATGGGAAGATCATGATTACTTTCGGACGGTACGTGTAGCAAGTCTAGATAAGTGACGTGACACAACTGATACTGGCAGACATTGGAAACGAACCTGTTTGGCGTGATCCATGGGGTCAACACCTTCCTCCCGTTGGTCAAAAAAGCATCATCCACAACGCCAACAGCTTTCGTTATCACCGGCAGCAAGCAGGGCATTACCAACCCGCCCGGAAACCCCGCGTACAACGCTTCTAAGGCAGCCGTCAAGTCCCTCGCCGAACAGCTCAGCTATGACCTTAAAGACACTAATACAAGTGTTCACCTGCTCGTCCCTGGTTGGACCTTCACAGGCCTAGTGAGCATCCCACCCATGATTCCGTCACAACTATCTGACATCATAGAAGACGGGGGCAGGTTCTGCGGCCCAGAAGCCCGATGGCGCTTGGGCCCCCGAGCAGGTAGCCTCGTACATGTACGACAAGATGACGAAGGGTAGATTCTACATCATTTGTCCTGATAATGATGTTACCGAGGATACGGACAAGAAGAGGATGTTGTGGTCGGTGGGAGACATTGTTCACGGCAGGCCGCCGTTGTCGAGATGGAGAGAAGAGTGGAAAGCCGAGGCGGCAGAAACAATGAAAAAGACACAGCTTTAATTGGAAAGATAGCGAACCTTCGTTACTGTGCCTGAAATACTGCGCAGAGGTCACAAGCTACGCTTTACCTAAATATAACTAAACAACATTTATAATCTCGGCTTTATCATCGAGCCAGCCCATGATTTTTGACTGTCGAGCCAAAGAATCCTTCGCAGCCTGATCCCTTGAAGGAGAATCCTCGACAATGTACCCAAGACCGAGACGGCCGAAAGTGCCATTCTCGTGTTTCTTCAACAGCAACATGGTAGCCTTGACTTGCCCCACGCTCCTTACATGATGCACCTGTAATAAGGCGCACCATACGGGGCACCTGGTCACATTCAGCCCGTCTTCTTTGGCACCGATGGGGCGGTCCAATGCCGCTTCAGCAATTGCTTCATGTCTTGCGAGGTCTAGGATAAGGGCCGGATATCGTGGCTCTTCGTGGGTGTCAATGAAATTGTGGCCCGAGGGGCCCTTTCGCCTAGCGTCATAAACGATGTCCTTTCGCAAAGCTGCATATGCTGATGAACAGGATAATATTGCTCGATGTAATGGTACTCTCAATACTAGACGTCCTGAGGTTACTGCGCCGTATGGATTTGCAGCATTGGCAGGCTTGACGTCCACACCCAGAAGCTCACCATTATGTTGGACGTCGATGTTGGACACAAATTCGAGATGGATCTTGACTGGGCAGGCTCGAAACCGAATTCGGATCTTGCCGGCCGAGGCCCACGTCCAGGACGGTCCATCTGGCTCCTCTGCAACAGGTCGCTCATCGTTGATTGCGACATACCATGCAAGTTGGGAAATCGCATCTTGTTGCCAGATTCCAGCGGCATACGTCTTCCCGTACGCTTGGTGAAATATCCCCGCAAGTCCTGAGAGCGCTTTAAGGTTGTCGCCTACAAAGGACAACTGCTTCTCTGAGTATTCCTGCACAAGATCTTGCCAAATTCTGCCTTGCTTTGCATGGTTAGAATAATTCCTGTTTTCGATGGGCTTTTCGAGATCCTGGAATAATCGATGCCGCAGAAGGTCCGCTTGGAACACGCGGCCAGATAAGGCTTCCCGGGTGGGAGCCATCGCGGGATTTGACTCTCGTGCATCGGTTGTCGTGCAGCTCCACGCCATGTCATCCCCAAATATCAAGCAGCGCGGAGATAAGACGCGCTCTTGGAGTATCCAGCCTCTTTCACCGAGGTAGTCGGGCCCATGCCACGGTACTGACAGCACAGTTTGATGCGTAATGCTGCCTTGACTTGTAGTGTAGGTGATGGGAACATGACAAGGACGAGACTTCGAGGGCTCATGGCCCTTGAAGAAGCCGGCATGGGAGCTCTTTGCACCAGCTGCGTAAATGGTAAGGTCAGCGTAGCGATAGATATCACCCATCTTCGGTAGTTCTCTGCTGAGGTCGTTATCGTCATCCTGGATGATGCAGAAGGCATCTATCCAAATGTAATTGTAACCCAATGCTACAGCGACTCGAATAGCGTCGGCGAAGGTATTTGGCATGCCGTCTACAGGGAGACTGCGCAGATGCGTCTGAACATTTGACTTTAGTGTAACTACTCGGCGACCTTGACCCCATGCATAGCTCAGTGCTAGATATGGGCCGCGTAATCGATTATTTGTTTGCACAAGCCAAAACTTGGTGGGCTGTTCGATGTTGATGAGGCGTGTTGGCATGGGCGATTGAGCTGTGTGGGCGGTCGCTTTGCACTGCCTGTGGTTAGTGAGACAATGATTGAGCCATATTCGAGCCAGGCCAAGGGTATGAGACGAGTCAATGATCGTGTCATTCGGGGAATTGAAAACCTCAGACGTCCTTGGGTAACTGCCATCACGATGTGCCACTTTCCGTCTCTTATTAGAGCTCGTCTTGCCAGATGATTGGTCAGCAGTAGTCGAGTCATTTCCTATGCAGTAGTTGCGATACAGCTCTGCAAACGTTCAAAGTCACTAAAAATTACATGCATCATTCGTAGCTAGAGATCCAAACCTGGCAATGGCGGAAGCTTGTCAAGCACCGTGACCCCGTGACGCGTCATCACGGTAAGGGTCTTGGACGCCGCATGAGCTGAATGAACATCGTTCCGGTCTCTCCACGGAACCCAGAGCACAACGTGGGCGTTGAGGGCATCGCAAATGGCCGAAGGGCCTTGGTGCTTGTCAAGTTTCCCATAGATGATAAGGCATAGAGGGCAACCGGCCGCAAGAGCCTGCTCGAAGGATTGGGTGTCGGGATGGAGGATGTGGTAGAGGCCGGCATCGGTTGAACCAGGCCTTGGCCGCAGGTTGATGGAGAGGCAGGCTGTGCAAAGCATAGTCGGATGCTGATGAGGGAAATCAAGTCTGCCACTCGGGTACACGATTGGGGTCGTTATCAGGGACCGAGTTGCACTGCATTCTTAGCCTGGCATAAGAAGGTGAATGAAAGGCTGTGCAAAGTATGGTTGGATGTGGATGCGAAGTCAGGTCGGCCACTTTGGTACGCCACAGGGATCGGTACGGCTGCTATTGGGCATGTCAATCTTACGAATACCCTAGAAGCTCGTCAGACTCATTGTGATCCATGGGGCCCGGGAAGTGAAGTACAGCGAGCTACAAAGCCTGAGATGAAGCGATGCAATCCACAGAGGCTAAGAAGTCATGCCAAGCCCACCAAACGAAACGTCGCTTTAAAAAAAAAAATCGGCTCCTCCAAAACGATCCTTCTGATCTATGCCTAGAGCTATCATCCACAGACATAGAAGACTCCATAGTTCAAACCGAGGTTCGTCTCGCGCCACCCTCAGGCACTGCATTCTTAGCCTTGTGCAGTAAGGTGAATGACAGGCTGTGAGGGAGGGTTGAGGTGACATTAGATTGTGGCTAGCGCTTACGTTCCATTTCAGCCCTTATATTTTCAATATGCACTGCAATGTTAGCCTCGGCAGGCGACCACTTGATCAATGAGGTTTAAGAGTCTTGCTAAGAACTAGGTAGGATAGGCCATGGTTGGGCTGGGTCGGGCTATGGGTTGCACCGATTATCGTATGCTAAACCATGCCATCTAGTATTTATTCAGTCCTTTTCTCGAAGCCAAGCACAGGCTAGAATCCACATGTGCCACCGACCACACGCACTGTTCTCAGTCTTCACTCTTATACGCGTGCATACTGGGTGACCTTGCACCTGGAACAGTCCACCTAAAGATGCGAAATACACATCCAGTCATCCAAGATTCCTACGGAGGGGAGTCAGGGACACATGCAACGTCGACGCTGCCTCAGCCTCATAGCTGCCAGTATTGTCAACAATTGCGTCTCGATTTCGATTGGCGCTCGAGCGAAGACGACCCTCGTTACCGCGTCTGGAACGCAACGAAGAATCGTCAAACCGAAGTGCTTGGCAGCAACGAGTATCCATTCAAGTTCACCTTCTCGGACCTGTTGCGCGCTGCTAAACATGGCTGCGACTTGAGCGTCAACTTGCTCCGGCGCCCATCACGGCGAGAGGAAGATTTCGAGTTAAGTCGGGATCAGCTCCCGCCACTTGCCAACTTTGATCAAAGAGTATTTGGTCATTGGGAGCTCGCCGCCTCAATCGGAAACTGTTCGGACGAGGAATCAGCTGGCCCCGATATGACCACCATTTACTTCCAGCTGGTGTGTCCAGATGATCTCACAAGGTATGGTATGGGCCACCGCGAAGTCATTTTAATCGATGATGGCATCCATGAAGCATTCGACATCATGGCTGAGGCGTCAAATCCGGCAGCAAAATGGGTGTCGAAGAGGCCTGTAAACGCAATTGTGAACTCGGAATTCACATTTTCTCATCTGCAGACGACTCTCAACATTTGCCGGACATCTCACGAGCGTTGCTCCAAGTCCCAGCTAAGCTGGATACCGACTAGGTTGCTACATGTCCCCAAAGCACCAACGGTTCTAGACACCGTGAGATTGGTGGAGACGAAACTTTCCTCGGACGACCGGCATCGGCATTATGCCGCTCTCAGTTACTGCTGGGGAGGGGACCAAGCCATCAAGTGCACGCGGGAAAGTCTTGGAGTCCTCTCTCAAGGTATCCCTTTGGGCGATCTTCCCCTGACAATCCGCGACGCAGCGCTTGTCTGCCAGAAGATGGACCTGCAGTATCTGTGGGTGGACGCACTGTGCATACTCCAGGACGACGAAGAGGACAAGGGGCGCGAGATTGGCCAGATGGCGAGAATCTACTCAGCCGCGACTTTCACCATCCTAGCAGCCAGGGCGCCAGCGGCAGCATATGGGTTCCTCCATCCTCGCATGCCGCAGGACGTGTTTTCAGAATTTGCGCTGTTTTCACTACCATACCGAGCCAATGCGAGTGCCGAGTACGGCGCCGTTATTCTTTGCAGGTTGAATTCTATGGAAAGCCCTCTCATCACTCGCGGATGGGCTTTCCAAGAGCAATTTTTGTCGATTCGACGCATTTGGTTTGATTGCCACCGGACTAGCTGGAGTTGTCGCGAGTCTGGCTTTGAAGACCACTCACTACAGGGTTGGAAACCTTTAAGTAGCAATTCCGACGGCGAGCCCGGAGTGCAGACGATGCTAAGGGTCTCGGATGCTTGGCGGAATTGCGTTGTTGAATACAGCAGTAGAAACTTGACCATTGCGACGGATCGCATATTGGCCATATCAGGCGTGGCTGAAAAGTACGGGAGCCTAATGGAGTGTCGATATCTTGCCGGCATCTGGGAGACTTCGGCCTGTCTTGACCTCCTATGGATGCCTTACCCAGGCTTCGAGATGGGTACACACTTGAAACCACGTCCCACCTCGTACCAGGGCCCTACATTCTCCTGGGTTTCGATTCAAGCACCAATCTCATACTTTCCAACGACTCAGATTGGACATGATGTTAGAAAGGAGATCATCGACCGGGCAATTGACCCCCACACCAGTAACTCTCATCAGCGGTTGCTGCCTGCGATGCTCCGATTGGCAACTTTACAAAGCCATACCGTCTCTCCCCTTTTCCCTGAAAGCCCATACGGGGCAGTCAAACCGAAAGCTGCATACATCACGGTGCAAGGGCGAACTCTCCTTGCTAGAATGCAGCCACATCCTCATCCAGACCGAAATGACTATCGGTATGCCAATGCCGCCTACATTGACTCGCGTCATAATCTGCCTAGCGGCGTCTTTGTCACGGTCAAACCAGACACAAGTGATGACTTGCTTGGACATCTTGGCTCGTGCACCACAGAATCTCTTCATGTCACGCTGATAGAAGTGGTCAGCACCGTCGATCTGGACCGTGATGGCAGTTATGTGTGGAAGTGCTGGGGCCTCGTTTTGCTTGACGTCACGAGCAGAACAAGGTACAGAAGAGTCGGGAGCTTCTACCATAAAGGGGAGGTCCATCTCTGGCAAAGCGACGTTGAAGTACGTAGGCGGGAACGACTGGACTGGTTCAAAGGCGAGGCTCCTATCGTTGTCGAGATTGAGTGAGCCAGAACAGTGATGCCCAACATGCTTCCAAAGCCATGCCTGAACGATGCTGGTGAATACTTGAACCCACCTTCCATTGGTAGAGAATGATCAGTTTTTGCCTCTCATGTGACAGTCGCGCATGGGAACGTGATCTCGATCTGTCTTCCCTATCATCCACAATGGCCAAGCAAAGGGACCAGTGGTGCTAACCGACCGGCGGTACTAACCGCTTCGGACCCTTGTAACACGATCTAGCTCCGGAATGCACCCGTTTTCAACGGCCGTTTTATACCACAAAACGGCAGATTTGATAATTAAGAGCGTTTTATGAATGGAGCGCCCAAGAACTTTGAGACGGATTCTCTTGGCGAGTGAAATTGATCCCAACTTTTGTCTAGAACTATCTACTTTGTCTGCTTTTCCATGGTAAAAGTCGGATGCACCACGTATTTACCATTTGGTCTAATCTCGAATTCCCACGCCGTTCTTGCC
The DNA here is from genome assembly GCA_000732775.1 of Stachybotrys chlorohalonatus IBT 40285. NCBI lineage: Eukaryota > Fungi > Ascomycota > Sordariomycetes > Hypocreales > Stachybotryaceae > Stachybotrys > Stachybotrys chlorohalonatus. Next base: position 14,177 of record KL660424.1, on the reverse strand, counting down.
ATCAAGGCTATAATCCTTGAATGAATTTCGCGGCGTAACCCGCAATCCTTCGTCTCAGTCGGGGTTGGTAGCGTAGGGAACCTTTGCATAGGCCAAAATGAATTTGAATTAGTCCACACCGTCTGTTCAATCGCGTACAGTTATAGACTTTCTACAGGAGCTATATAAGTTCATAGGCTCCTCTGGAGCAGCTTGACTTGAGACTCCTTTTTACTCCAAAGCTCTCTGCATTGTTCTGCAGGTACAGTCACTTTTAGTCACGGGTGATTTGTACGCCTGACTACTCGGGCATGGGTTTCCTAACCCGTCTGTTGGCGAGTCTCGCCATCGTCGCTCCTCTCATTGCCTAGGCCACTCCCCTAGGCGCTTTGCACAACGATGATTTCGTTGACAGCGTCAACGGGACTAGTCCCTTCGCCGACTACCCTCCGGTGCTCGAGAGACGCCAGAACAGGGTCGAGTTGCGCATCATGCCGCTAGGTGCGTCCATCATGGAGGGCCTCAAGTCTTCCACCCACGCTGGGTCAGTCATTACCCGCGTCCACTGCCCCTATCAATCTATCATCTACATCATGAAATTTTTGATACTAACTATAGTATAGCCTCCGTCAGCCATGAAGCTCGGCTTTGCGTTTTGATGGATGGGATGTCAACATGGTTGGCAGCAGAAACCACGGCACAGGCTTCAGAGATAACGTACGTACAAGTGTTTTCCTCTTCCCTTGGACCTATACTGGCTATAGGAATCAACCGATTGACCATCAGCAGGACCACGAGGCCCAGTCTGGTGCCAAACTCAACAATGTCCTTGCCAACTTCAAAGGAGGGAAGAACTTCAAGCCCAATATTGTCATCATCAACGTCGGCACTAATAATGCCAACGACAACGATGGTGTCGGCCAAGCCTATGATTTGACGAACTAAATCCTCAATGAAATTTGGATCTCCCCCGATATGAGCCAGACCTGCATTATGCTCTCTACCCTCCTACCCACGAACCACGGCACCGGAAGGACTCATCGTCTCACCATGAACGACGCCTATCGCAGACTCGTGCAAGACGGAAGGGTAAGGGACGCCAAATGTATCTTCCTCGCCGATATGGAGCCGGAAGGCGCCGGCAAAAACTTTATGGGCCTCAACGAAAACGTCTGGGCCGAGGATGAGAAGGGCGGTACCGTCATCCATCCCAATGTGAGTCTAGACAATATTTACCAGTGATCTCCTATCTCGGTAGCGCTCAATATTCTAATCTGATTATGCTACAGGACGAGGGCTACAGGCGTATGGCTTATATTTTCTACACGGCCACTCGCAGAGCTCTGGCTGCGGACCGCGTCAAACCGGCTGTTCCGATGACAATTTCCGGCAATGGGTTTTGTGACAAGATTTCTGGAAACGGTGACTACGCTGGTACGTTGGGGTTGAAATCCTGAGCCCCGTCTCCTCCTGCCAATTTCCTACTGATCAACCACTCTCTGGAGCCAACACGCAAAAAGGGTCCGGCAAAGGTGATGGCACGTATTCTCATTCCTCTCAGGGCCCTAATATTAGGGCCGAAATCGAAAGTCAATGGGATCGTAACCAATGGAGATTTGCTCGACTCTTCAACCGCCAATACGACGATCTGGTCGGTTGGTACGAGTTTGGTCCGAATAATCACCGATATGGTGTTTGGTAAGCTGACATTCATCTCCGGGGTGATGAGAAGAATGACTCGTCTCGCACAGTCTGTCTAATACTCCTTTCGCACAGGAAGAACTCGGCCAACGGCCAGGGAGCCTATAACAAGATTGGTGACCACCTCGGCAACATCTACTGCATCCCTCGAGGTCTGCACTTTGCCGATGTCAATGGCGATGGGCTCGACGACATTGTCTGCGTTTCTCCCGCTGGCGATCTTCACATGTCGCTTAACCTGGGTAACGGCGGCGGCAACACCCCTCCGTCTTTCAGATACATTGGTAGCATCAAAACTGGCGAGGCTCCTCAAGATCGCATTCGCCTAGCCGACATTGATGGTGATGGTCGCGTTGACTATGGTGTCGTGGCAGATAACGGCCAAGTCCGCTTCTGGCGAAATGAAGGCACTGGCGAGAAACCGGAGTACCGGCAGGCGCTTGGTGTTCGATCTACAATGGCGCCAGGTGATTCCGGAACTGCCAACTTGGCGGGTATCCAATTTCCTGATATTAACGGAGATGTAAGTTGTTGAGACCACGTCCCACAGGCCTTCACAATGTCACTCAGTACACTCATTCTTTTCCTTGCAGGGCCGACACGACTGGATATACATGAGAGGCGATGGCCGAACCACCACCTACACCAACGCCCGCAGTTGCAAAAAGGGTAGAGATGGTGATGACCTCCACGTTGCTTGGCGTCAAACCTTCTTGAGCGGCGCAAGCTCTGGCTCCAGCCATGGCGGTATCGGATACTTGCAGACACAGGCAGAGGATTGGCGAAGCAAGATCCACTTTGCTCGCGTCTACGGAACCAAGCCCGCCTTTGGCAACCTTGGTGTCCAGGACTACGTCTACATTAAGTCCGAGAAAGTCGCCGACAACAGCTACAAGGTCACGGTCAATGTCTGGAAGAACCTGGGATCGGGCGGAACAAAGCTCGAAGCTGACGGCAACAAATACTGCAACATGCACGGTTGTCACAATGGGCGCTCTGACTACGTTTGGGTTTACTCGGATGGTCGAATGGATCGTAAGTCTTGCTGCCCCTGTCCTGATAGATAGCTTGGCCACCTTGCCATGTACGGTCTTTTTACTCAAGCTTCATTCTTAGTCTACCCACACTCCGGAAAGCGGTTCGTATCTGGGGGTGAGTCGTACTGGGGTCCTTGGGTACCCGATTTCTGGAGGCCCCCTGGAGGCGCCCAGGTCGACCGCCGCAACTTGCACCTCGCGGACTGGGACGGCGACGGCGCATGCGACATCATGTGGGTCGACCCTAACAGGAACAACTGAGTCTGAGTCTTTATCAACAAGTACCCGCGAGACAAGACATGGGTGTTCAAGGAAATTGCAGCCCCCGACCTGCAGTGCAACGCCAAGGACGGTATTGGCATTCATGACGGTACGTTGGTTGTCATGTATTTGGGCTATCTATACTAACATCACCTTCTTTCCCTAGTGGCTGTCCGCTTTGCACAAATCAACACTAGCAAAAAGGCCGACTACCTCTGCATCAACCCGGACGGACTTGTTCGTGCCCGAATGCACAGCGCAGACGATGGATGGAGTAATATGATGCAGATCAAGCGTGCTGATGTCGCCGATCGTGCCAACTTGAGGTTTGCCGACGTCAACGGTGATGGTGTCGACGATATTATCTGGGTTGACAAGTTCACCGGCGACGCTTCAGTTTGGTAAGGTGACAAGATATGAAACACTCGTCCTTTGATAGGCAAGCCGCTCATGTGTATTTAGGTACAACGGCGGTCGTCACGGCAATCCTGCCGCCAACAGCGGCTCTTATTACATCTGGAGAAAGGGTAGCGGCAATGCTTACGGGGGCAGCTATGCGGGAACTTGCCAGAACTTTGTCAACCTTGACAGCAACCCTCGTGCCGACCTGCACTCCATTATGGGCACGTGGACCAACAACGCCGAGACATGGTACAGCCCAATCTGCGACTTCTTCGACAACAGAGGAGACGACGAGGGGGGCGTCCGTAATCCCCAGCTCCCGATCCAACTGGGCAACCCCCTCACCAACCCTGCGCCCAAGTGTGTTGCTGCTCGCACCTACGTTCACTCAAGGATCCTCATCAACGATGTCATCACAATGGAGCTCTGGGCTGCAGGCATCAAAGTTTGCCAGAGGCGCGCAGCGGAATTCTTCCTTGATAACGAAGATTATTACCAGTGGGATTGTCCTGACCTGGAAAACTCGGAAATCATCTAGGAAGTAGGAGCACGCGAGAACGGAAAGCAAATCACTATTAAAAGTACGTTGTTAAATCTTCTTGGGGATAGGAGAAGTTTATTCCCTTCCCCCCAGTTTCATGAACTTGAACTAATTGGCATCGCCCATTCGTAGCAAAATCTACGAGTGGCCTGGTTATCCAGGAGTACGGCACTTCGATGCAGAACACCAAGTTTGAGACGTGTGCGGAGTTTTCGGCGACGATGGTTGCCAGGCGGATGATTCATCTTTTGAATCCTGTTCATTCACCCCAGACTTTTGTAGCAACGGCGAAACTTGCGAGCTTTGCGATGGCAAAGTGACTTGCGACTCTCCTCCTTAGAAGCAGAATCTGCTCAACAACAGCACAACAAGACATTCGAGCGATCTGGAACCACAGGATTAGAGGCATGATGTCATTAAAACCCCTTCTAAGCATGCCGAGACCTTGAACCAATTACTTCAATAGTTCGTAATCAATCAAGATCGATCGCATTGACTTTGTATCTCCTTGGGGATAAGAGAGGGGCGGAGACGGGGAGGAACAAGGGAGCCAAGTTCAAAAAGGAGGGGTTTTCAATGCTCTTCTTCTCCAGATGGGCAATGTACGGGCGTCTTGTTAGCGTATTTGACTTTCCGGAGCATCTAGAATTTTAAGTAATATATGAAATGCTGTTTCCTGTCACCCTTCGGATGTATAAGCTGCGGCCGTATTTACCCACTAGTTTCCAGCCTGTTGTTTCTCTTTTTGATAAAACTCGAGTGATGCCACTGGTGATAGCTGGCACATTGACAAGATAGCCATCGTTTTAGTAGTCCCAATGATCGACACAAGCATCCAGTGGGCTATATAACATAGGACCAGCGTGATAATAGTGCGAGACTGGGGCTGGTGGCCCGGGACCTTCTGTTAATGCACATGAGGAAGATTCTGTTGGGTCACAAGCTCCTGTTGGGCTTAACTTGACTTCAAGTTCAGGTCAGGACCTAAGTGTACCATCTCACAACAGTGAAATTTCCATGTGCGATCTGCGTCAGATGAAAAAGATAAAGATATTCTTGATGCAGAGAAGCGATATGGCATTCGTACCTTATGAGTAGAGGCAGTATTTTCGGGCCTCACGGTCCTGCTTACTGCAGCCGCTGCGCCGCCTGCTGCGCTTTCGGACGTGTGAGCGACGGGTCCGCTTCACAAAGACAAAGGGGCCGGAGTGGACATTTTGTCACAGGCTGTTTATGGACATTGTGCGCAGGTCCTGCAACAGGCTGCAGCAAACAGCAGAGTTTCTAGCATCCCTCAAGCTCGAGTATCAGTTGTTTGTGCTAATTTTCACAAAAATGTGTTCCATCGGCTGCTGGCCGACAGCGAACATGTCTTAATGAATGAAATACGATAATTCTGGATCCTGCCACCTCGCCAGTCTGAAGTCCTTTGCCTGCTTTCCCCCCATTTCTTCATCATCCAACCTCACAGAATACCTAGTCATACCGGACGATGCGGATTGCATAGTGTACCCAGGTCGTTCCCCAGATGTCGGGGACTTTTCTGTTTCCTGAATGGTCAATTTGGCATGATGTTCCCGAGGGCTCCACTCTCGTACCTGTATAAATAAGTAAATCACATCTCCCTCACTACAGCATCAATTCATCAACGACCATTCGGATTTATTCATATTCACCCACAAGAAGCTTCTTGTCTATAAAAACTCGGCACCGAACATGAACACCACATTGGAACTCTTTGTTCTTCCTTGGGGAGTATATCCCCGACGCGTTCTACTTTATCTTTCAGAGAAAGGTCTTTCCAAATCGCCCAATGTCAAGATTACGCCAGTATCAGTTTCCGCTTCAGCAAAGATGGTGGCTGAAGGAAAGCCGGAAGGAACTGTACCTATTCTCAAGTTGCCCGATGGGTCGTTCATTAAGCAATCGGTTGCGATTCTTCAGTATCTCGAGGAGGTTTGCAGCCACCCTGATCCTGAAGAGCCGTGGCAGGGAGAGCTCGCCAAGCTTGCTTCGAAAGAGAGTATGCTGGGGATATCTGCCAAAGAAAGAGCTCGAACTCGCGACATGCTTAGTCTCGCCGACGAGGCCACCATTTATTTTGGATTTGCCTGCCACAAGGGTAGCCGGCTTTTCGAGAACATGGAGCAAATGAACCCTGTCGCTAGCCGGTTTGCATTTGACTCAGCCAAAAAGAACCTCGGGTTACTCGAGCAATACTACTCAGAGCAGAAGAGTATCAGCCAGGGGAGGAAAGTCAATATTTGCGACTGTGTACTCTATTCACTCTTGCACTTTTCTAGAGTACTGTACGGGAAGGATTTATGCTCTGAGCCAGAACTGCCTAATCTCCAGTGCTTTTACAAGGAATTTGGACAGAGGGAAAGTGCTCAGGTTTCAAAGAATCATTTCCCTGAGCAGATTCACGCTATCGCCACCCAATGGCTTCCTATTGAAGAAGACGTATAGTTATATCATCCACTTTCATCCCTAAAACTTTCACTCTAGGGTGGATCCTAAGTGCCCTCAAGCTCTTAAGAAGGGGCAGAAATTTAGTACAAAGTATTGACTATTCCACAAGCTATTCTGTCATCACCTTATCATACACATCTTCTGCTCACGGCTCATCTCCCGATTCTTAGAATCGCACCTTTTTTCATCAACCATTCTTCCACGGAATTGGTAGCAGAATCAGACATGCGTCACTTGCAGAAAGTTTTCTCTTGTCACCGTACAACCTGTTTCTCGAAGTAGTCCGAATGGAAATGGTCCTTGACGCTGCGTCAGCAAGACATACGTGCTTCCTGGGTGTTACGTGAAACCGTGGCTGCATCTGGGCTGACTCATGCTGTAATGGTGATTGATTCCAAGACACGGGCTGCAGAAGAACCGGCCTGGAAAGCTCCCTGATTCTATCCCGTATGGTAATGTGCATCTGTGTTGCTTTGGAATGACTATTCGCATAAGAGAATTAGAGGCAATGTGGTTATGCAACATTTCTGAAGCTCGGCATGACGGATAAGGTACTCGTTGAGAAAGCAGATTGCCAAGGCAAAAGAAAATAGACGACAATAGCCTACGCAAGCGTATGTCCATGAACACTGCGACTTGCTGTGTAAGTCAAGATACGATATTTGACCTTCGACTTTGACCGCACTATTTCAATCACTTGACTTCCCTGTAATGATCCAAATTCCGATACTACTTCCGGGAGACACCTCAGGCACTCCTGTCTCTTCCAAGGAATGATCCGTGGATGCATCATAGTGTACGATCGCCTCTGGCGGCATTTAAGGAAATTAGCATGCCAATCTTTCATTCACTCTCCGCAAGAGAGCCTATCCCAGAGCAAACTGCCGACCCTGTCCTACTACATGCATGCAACTCTACTATTGTTTCGGCCATCCCTGATAGCAGGGATCTGAGCCAATCTGAGTGGTGGAACGTTTAGGCGAAGAGGCTGAGCCTGCACGAACAACCAACAGCATAAGCATGGTTACATTTAAATACAAATGAGGTTAGATATCGTCGTCCCAAAATATCCTGCAATGCTTATCACTCTCAGCTTTATATAATGGGAACCCCTCTTTCCCTGCATCCGCTAGGCACCATGGTGAGCTGCCAAACCCTGAAGAGATTGCTCCTGACCCCTAACACTCTGTGTTGTCCCTCACAATACCTCATCGCTCACAGTATCGCCATGGATAGCACAACGCCCAATCATCCTGTGTTCAAAGAATTGCTCGCCAGGTTGCACAGTTACGTTACCTACCCAAATCCAAACCCTGAAGAATGGGGTTTCAAATCCTGCCCAGCCTTGGCCCAAACTCAAGGAAGGCGTTGCAAAAATAAGCTGAAGAACCCAGGGAAGGCCGGAGAGCTTCGTAGTCGGCTGGCGCTGATGAAAGAATGTCCAACGACAGACGAATTCTTTGATCAGCTTGAGAATTTCATCATTGTTTCTCACTGTGCTACACACAAATCTAAGGCCATCAAGGGTTTAAATGAATGGAGGGATAGTGATACGACAGTCACTGATGTCTCTTCGGACAGCCTTGTCGCATCAAGCGACGACGATGAGCAAATCAATACTTTAGCAAATCTCCACGTCGGTGCTCCAGCGCAATCACTGGTTCCTATGCCCGAACAGGCCATAGGGCACGAAATATTGTCGAAGACTGGGGAGACCTACAATCGAATTGAGGCCGTTGCAGAAGGCATGTCCACCATGACCCTTGCGGTCGCAAATCAAACAACCGTACAAACAACCATAACCTCGAACAATGGCGGCACAAACACCACTACAGTCGAACGAGTCATCGGAGTTGGTCTAGCAACCCTTCAGCGTAGAGGATCGCTTCGAGACGACTCGCCAATCTTTTCCGAAATATTCAAACCACTTACTGCAGTTCAACGAGACGTAGGAGTTGTCTACGTTCTTGAACATATGATTGAGAAAGGTTTATTCAAAATTGGTTGGACTAGGACAACCCAATCAAAAAGGCTAAACCAGCCCGACAATTGTTTCAGGTCTACCGCAGAGGTCATCTACGAAAGCCGCGGCGGGCCATTTTTTGCAGCGTGTAAGGCTGAGAGACTTGCTCAAGCTGTACTCCGCCACCATAATCTCAACATCGTGGAATGCGAGCAGTGTGGAGGAGGCCACAGGGAATGGTTCCGTGCCTCTCGAGAACGAGTTCTGGAGACTGTGCAGATCATGGAAACTTTCATTCGCCTCCCTGCCTACGAGTTGACGGATGGTGATGTTTGGAAACTCTCAGATGCTTCATTTGGTATGATTAAAGCCATGTGCGAGTTCTCGCCAGGCAAATTGAAAAGTGCCATAATGACAACAGACACATATTCGGTTGATGCAATTCATGGGCAGGAGGTGATTGCTCAAGTTGCCAATGTTCCCATCCCACCACGCGCGTGGGAATCCAATAAAGCTAGAGACGGAGACGCCATCTTGGATTCAGTGGAAGCTATTGAGGAAAACAATGACGCACAAGAACCAAACAGCTCCCGAACAACCAGATTTGCAAAAGGAACAAAAATAGTATACAACGCAACGAAACAGCGTGTGAGCAACCTCTGGAGCCGGTCACGAGACGGCACAGCGGAGCCGGAAGACGCCGATGAGAGTGCGCATACAAAGCCAGGAAGCAGAAATGGGAGTGCAGGTGGTGATCTCAGAAACGCCATCGGCGATATTTTATGGAGCATGTTTTCTGAAGAGGACAGGTCCTTGAAGAACAACAAGGAAGTTCCTCAAGGGGATTCATGGATTGGAGTGGTTAAGAAGGACTTTCAGAAATTCATCAAGGACTTTGAAGCAGGATGGAATGATGAAGATGAAATTTCTAGGAAGTATTAAGTTAAGAAGCGAAGCTCACAATTTAGGCTGAAACCTAGGTTATTATGCCTACACTTTATTGTATAGTAAAACGTTTTACATGGGCTTTCGCTACCATGATTAATTTCAATTTGTATCTGACGTAGTTACCAGTATTAAACAAATGTTATATCACGAATCATTGGCGGACTTTGAGAAGTTCATAGTCTGTGGCTCGATTGATCAGTGTCTCTATTATTTGATCTTCGCTCTGCGCTTCCAATCACGATGGTCAACACACGATCAGCTACGGATAACACGGCAGCAACTCCGGCAGGTCTTGTTTCCAGTCGGCCGACTAAGCCTGGGTACCCAGGAAAGGTAGTGGGGGTCGGCCTCGTTCCCCCTTTCCAGTCCAACTCAGTACTCCACCCTTCCCTGCTGGTCCGTGGGATCAAACTCAGCATATGTACGGAGATACCTGAGGAACTTTCACAAACGACGCCAAGATGATGTTATAGTCACGGGGCCCTTGCTCTTGGCTGACTAACGTATGGACTGCGCCATAGGTGACAACGCAGATTTCATTGAAACACTTTGGACGCAGCATCGTCGAAGGACGGTTACAGCAAATCACTACGTGTTGAGCCCCGAGGCCTTTTGTGTAATGACAGGGCCAGCAACATTGATGTGGGCTAATCCAGCTTTTACTTCGGATCATTCAAGTGCCTTCAGCTGCCGCTGTTGTCATCATTGCGACACCTTAAAGCAGACATGATTCACTTTGACAAGCATTCTCGCGAAGCCCGCACGGAGATCCCTGAACAGGTTGGGGCTTATATCTAGCCCACCTTGGTGGAGACGCCAGCTGATGCTTTCAACGTAGGATCAAAGCTTTCGCTGCTCATTCTCGTATTCTTGCTTTGAGGAGACTTGTATGCGAGGTGTCGATCTTTTCTCATGCGCCTTCTCTAGAGGCGCACCATCTCGGCGGCGGGTGGCTGTCCGCTAGCTTCCATGGATAGTGCCGAGTGCGGTCAGGACCAACGCGATGATCCGTTGCAGCTGGTGGACTGGAGATGCCGATACGAGAAATGTTTTTCAACGGCGTGGCTATGCTCGCGTTTCAAATTCCATGCCACTGTCCTCCATCGCCAGAGGAGTTATCCGGAATTGGTCTAAAAGGCTCACAAGCTAGGAACACTTTCCGTTTCCCTCGCCGTAGTACCATCTATAATTCATTGGTCAAACCGAGCATTCATTCACTACGTGCCTTTTCGTCCTGTCCTTCCCACATGTTATAGGACCAAATCTCAGTGGAAAATGGCGCGGTCGTTATGTTTGCATCTGGTATTGGCTGGGATTTGGCTTTATTGTTTCTTATATGCTCGGGCTCACATGTACATGGATCCATCTTCGACCTTCTTCGACGGTCCTCGCGCTTATTTATCGAATTTCTCTGCCACAAGGGAGGCAAAGGCGGACTCCTTCACCGCATACCTCTCCGAGGACCTGTCCGACAGCCAATGTTCGAATCGCACCGTTATCTAAGATGATCGTGCTGCTCACCAACGTGCTAGGGACGAAATATGCATTGGCATTCCTAGCATAGAGAGGAACAAGGAGCAGTTTTTGCGATGAAGAATTGCATCCCTTTTCGATACACTCGAGTCTGATGAATGGAAGAAAATATATTTGGTGGTGCTAATTGCGGATGATCATGCAGAAGAAAATCCAGCATACGGGCAAGATTGGTTGGGTTGTCTGGCCGATGAGATCATAGTTATCAGATAGTAGGGTGGTCAGGTGACCGCCAGTAATGGCGTAAGCGATTAGGCCTACTAATAGGAACGTGGGGATCTGTCACTTCAAAATTGTGTGTATTGTATTCTGTCTCCTTTTTCCTGTCTCCGCACTTTTTATCCTTTTCAATGCGGATCCCCGTGTTCCTATTAGTAGGCCTAATCGCTTACGCCATTACTGGCGGTCACCTGACCGCCCTACTATCTGACAGGATCCGCATTAAAAACTGTTAAACCGTGGTTAATTGTGTTCTCTGTTCCCTTCTGTTGAGCCGTGATTGATTGTGTTATCTATTCCCTTTTAGTTGTCACAGATAGGGATCCTTGGATGCGTTCAAGGGTTATCTGCTGCGCCATTTGGCACAAAAGACTAGGATGTGAAGTCCCCGACTTCACACTGCATTCTCATACATAAGCTATTCGGCAGAACAGGCAGGGTCACCAATGAGCAGCTGTGACAATGTGGGGCTAACACATCAGTTGCACCTTCGCGCACTCAAGGAGGAACAATGCTCCGTGCAGATAGTAATGTGGCTAAACCTCCTATATTATAAATCCTCCTGCGATGCCGGAAACATCGACAACTCCGGAACCAGGAACTTGGCGACATCCCAGGACTAAGCGACCTTCAGAGGGTGTTAGGAGAGCGCAAAGCAGCCGCGAAAGCCGTCAGATTCATGGAACAGGCAGAGTCACTTGGGCATCTCGGAGTTGAAATGTAGCCAGACGATGTCCGGCGCTGGGGGGAGACTGTAGGTACACGGACTCCATACACGGGGTGGGTATGACCGCCTCCACTGAGCCTGAAAAATATTGTACGTTAGTAGAAAACCACATTCTGCACGAGGATGGCAGCTACGGGGAGAATGAGGTTGATGAGAAAGCGGGATCATTGAGGACAGCTGTTCAATGTTCGTTGATGTTGGCGAAGTAGGGCAAGCCTCTGATTAACAATACAATTTATTACGCCCGGCGGCCTGTTCTGACCCAAAGGGCACTACCTCTGATTAACACCCGGAGCGAGCTTCGGCCGTCTGCCAACCCCGCTAACCGGGCATGGCTGCTTACGTATCTAGCGGCTACTACCGAGTGGGGATAGAACTGAACTGAATTGAACCCACGAGGTATCCAGATGTGCGCTGCTGTAACTCGTGCCGTTTCATACTACTATATATGTCTAGTTGAACCTCGCTTTGAGGAGTCCTGCTAGATGCCAAACCAGACCTCAGAACCGGAAGTCAACGTTTGCCGAAGTGTTCATTAGGTGTTCTGGACGTCCGGCGTAGACGTTCGCGTCGGCACGGTTCCCAACCAAGTCACTTAGGAACTTCGACAGTGATGTCCCTTCGAGATCGGGGTAAAGCTCCTTGCCGATTTGGTAACCCAGATATCTTGCGTGATCCGGTGTGTTGTCACCTCGGATAGCCCACGAGTGTAGATACTCAGCCCAAACCAGCTTGGCAAAGGCGGCAAGATCAACCTGACCCGAGGCAGCACTCGCAGCGATACTCTCCTTGCAATTCTTGATCGTCTGATCCACCTTCTCCTTCGTGGTCTGGTATGGTCAGTAAAGATCCCACGCATAATCGCCTAATAGTAGTGCATTGGGCGCGAAACTCACATATTTTCGTGGAATAGACTCGCCCGTCAGCCTTTCGACCTCAGACCAGATTGCTTCCTGCGTCGAGACTTCATTGTATACGAAAACCTGTCTGTTCAGTGTGCGCGGATCTGCAATGATTCTCGCAACATATTTCCCAATGTCTCGGTTATCTGTGAAGGCAATCTGCGTATCGCCTGTACCACCAATGGATAAAATAGGCGCCGAAACAACATTATCCAGCTTCCCGGAAGGAACCAATGGAACTGAGAGCTGATACCACCAGCCGATGTCGATAACGGTGTACGGGAGGTAGAGCCGCTTGATATGATCGAGCAAGTCTTCTTTCTGGAATGAAATGCGAAAAGGCATCAGTGCAAGGGCTCCTCGATCTCTGACCTGTTCTTAGAACGTACCACTTCCCTGGCGCTTTGCACTCCACGAGGTGGAGATACAGTTGCGAAGAAACTTGGGACATAGCGGCCAACGGCTGCCTCCTTTGCCGCGTTGATGAGGCCAAGTTCCGCCTCTTTCTGTTCGATGGTGAGACACGAGATCACCACATCCACACCCTGGAACGCCTCGATGACGGCCGGCAAGTCCGTGAAAGTGACTGCTTTAAGAGCGACCCCGCGCTTCTCAAGGTCCACGAAAACCTTCTTCTTGGCAGACTCGGGTCGTACGAGAGCAATGACTTCCTATGACTGATCAGCCTCTCACGATCAATCGGACGAAAAGCCAGTCTTGCTTGCTTAGACTCACAAAGTTTTGGGGGTCCGCCAGAAGGGTATTGGCAATGTTCAAGCCTGTTTGACCAGACGCCCCGCCAATAGCGACTCTAAGCTTGGAGGCCATGATTTCGTGTAATAACGGTCCGTGTTTAGCGTTGAGGTTGGTTCTTGCGATTGCCGTTGTCAAGTTAAGAGGTTCTGCTTCAAGGCTGGACGTTTAATCCTTGAGATGAACTTGGGCAGGAGCGAGCACTTATCAACTATGAAGGCATGTAGCGCCTAGGATGTAGATTTCGAGGGGAGGGTCTAAAGTAGCCTAGCTAGCGGACTTTGATGGCGAAACTGGGGAACGAGACTGCGGAGCGGGGACTTCGAAGTTAGAATTGTATGATACCTTCTTCATGCCCACCATTCTAGTCATGTGAGAACAGGATTGACAGAGTTGTTAGGAGCCAAGAGCGGACTAATAAGATAAACAGGCTTAGTATCGAAGACAAGCGCCGGAGTTTTCCTATTTGGCCCGAGTGGCAGCAATCATCCCCTCAACTACGCGAAGGCTCCAGTGACGTCCTAGCCCCCACACCACCCCTGACGAATGTGTTATACAACAGTCTACAACCACCATCCCTGTATCCCCTTGGCTGCGGAGAGTAATTAGTGGCGTACCGAAATCGCTAGTTGACGAATTAAAGTCGAATAAATTCTATAACCTAGGCTACTGGCCAAATTGGCTGGTATTAGAAGTACTAACGTGTATGATAAGCGAGTGGATCAAACAAGCGAACGGA
>KL660417.1:145663-190758 GCA_000732775.1 Stachybotrys chlorohalonatus IBT 40285 | reverse complement strand
AACAGGTCCTCGCACCGGGTAGGGTGCGGGGACCTCGAGCCCCCGAGATTCCGCTGCTTACTCAGCTCAAAGTGCACCTTTCGAGGCGCCAAGGACTTGACACGAATCAACTAAGAGTATAATATTAGACGCCCTTTGAAGCAGTGACGGGTTCGAGTGACCTCTGGGTACGGAAGTAGCTACATATTCATGTACAGCTATTGTTACCGGGGGAATCGATTCCACCTGGAGCTCACAGCCTTCACGGACGGTACCCATGACTCCTGGAGCTCTGCACAACGCGAGAACCACATTACTTGTGCATGATTAGATCGCTTTTCATGGTATGCATTCATGGTTCATTCAGATATGATAATACATGCTTAATGAAGCTGAACCGTCGTGTCAGCATCTCTGGTCCTCTTTTACAATCAACGCCGTACCCAAGAACCGATCAAGAAAATGTGCTGTGATTAGGATTATTTGTATGAATAGGGGTATGTCGCATATATGGGAGTGTCCCCAAGGAATCTGCCTTGCTGGAATATAATGAGCCGCTCCTTTCCAGTCCATCTTACTTGGCCTTGATCACTGGGGGAGGCTGGAGCGGAGTGCCAAAGATGTCGTCCCAGAACCTGCTTGTGACCCCAAACCCGTTCTCGTAGTCGAGGAAGTGATGCTCCATATGGTACTTCTTGAGCTGCTGGTACCAGAGCGGGAGCTCCTTGTGATGCAGGAAATAATGAGTCATATCGTAGCAGATGTAGCCGAAGATGCCGCCGCAGTAGACAGCGGTGCCGGCATACCAGTTGTAGGAGAAGATGACATGAGCCAGCTTCCAAAAAGGAGTCGCCAGTACCACGAAGAGGGTCGGTGGCATGACCAGTCGGTACCTGTCCATAGGCAAGTAATGATGGATACCGTGGAGCAGGAAGTGGAGGGTGATGCCAACACGGTTATCTGGCAGGTACCTGTAACGAAGCGTTAGTAAACCGTGGTTGAAGCAAGTCCGAGAGAACGACGTACTGATCCAGATGGAACAAGAATCGATGAAGGCAGTACTCCACGAACGTCCAGACAAAAAGCCCCAGGCCCCAATAAGCTACCAGCTTCTGTGTGCTGCTCAGGCCCTGCGCGGCTACGTATGTGCCGTACGCGACGAGGGGCCCCCAAAGGGTCGGTACCACCCACCACGGCGTCATGGTGAGAGGCTCCAGGAAGTTCCCAAAAAGGGGCGCCGATCGGCCGCCCTTGTAGTGGCGCGGGCGGTGAACCTGGTCAAGGTAGAACTCCCTGCTGAAGCCGCCGCACCACACCTGGGGGATCAAGGGACGGTTGAGATCCAGGAACTTGTGCTTTTTGTAGTCCGAAACGACGTCGGTATCCTTGCTGAGGTCCTCTGCGCATGACATGCCCGTACGGGGATGTACAAAGGTGTCATCCCCAACGGCAGTACCGTTCGGCTGCGCCGAGCCATCCGTCGTGGCCGACTTGCTTTGCACAACGAATCCAACCAGGTAGTCGTCGAGGATCTCGTACGCGGCTTCCGTGTGTGTGTGGGATACTTCGTCCTTGAGGATCTCTCCCACATCTCTGCCGCCGTACTCGAGGATCAGGTTACCGCCACCGGGATGGTCGTCGACGAAGTCGGTGATGTCGAAGACCTTGGAGCCGATCGAGACATAGCAAGACTTTGACGACTTGTGAGACTCGACCTCGGCGCGAGTGAAGGTGGGAAGCGTGCGGGAAGGCATCTTCGGGATACGGGTCGGTGGCGACGGGCCGGATCGTTCGGGTTGTCAACACTGAGAGGGCGGAACCGGCACGAAGCTGGCAAGAAAGTCGGACGGCGCCCCAATACTCTGTGGGCTCTGCGGTACAGTAGACAAGAGGGGAAATGCACAAATACGCGAGCACATGGGAGACGCGAAGAGGAGGGGAGGAAGGAAAGGTTTGATTAATATAGAAGGGATAAGACGGATAAGGAGGTTGTCAGGGATGGGCATTAGCTGTTTCTGATGGAACAGATGCCGATTGATTACTGTGGGCACGTAATTTTTTAAATGACCAATTCTCGATTAGTACTAGGGGTTCCCTGAAGCCGCAGAAGCCGAACGTTAGATAGGTACCTA
Source organism: Stachybotrys chlorohalonatus IBT 40285 (assembly GCA_000732775.1). Lineage (NCBI taxonomy): Eukaryota > Fungi > Ascomycota > Sordariomycetes > Hypocreales > Stachybotryaceae > Stachybotrys > Stachybotrys chlorohalonatus. The sequence goes on along the minus strand of KL660417.1, from coordinate 188,647 downwards.
AGGTAGCCAGTGGCGTTACTTTGGCAGAGAAACAGCCCACGACCCCCAGTCTGTGGCAGCATCGATGGGCCTGCCTGCCCTTTCAAGGTCATTTCGGATTTCGGCCTGAGGAACCCGGGCGACTTGGGTCTTTTCTCTTGTGTAAATTAAGAACAAGAATTCCCATGTGATTGATCGTCAATGTTAATATGGAGCTGCGAGTGGAGGCGCCATGTTACGCGTCCGACATGACCCAGCAACTGGAGTGTATGGCTGTGCGAGCTCAATCCGTACCCCCCTAGGTATGCGTCTGAGCCACAAGGGGTATGCCCGATGACGAATCACAGCATGTGTCTCACGACAGCCACACGTGCCTTGCCTGTCCTACCGTTTATCCATCACATCGAACCCGGCCATCAGCCTTGCGAGTTGGCTGTCAGTGCAAAGGCCGTGTCTGGTTCTCTTTGCCGGTTCGTGGACGAGGCCCGTCATGGACCGGACAGAGATCGAAGCGGACTACATAAACGCATCATTCCTTTCTAGCGCCGTTCCATGGTTGACTGAAGAAACGATTCGCGAACATGTACGGATGCTGTAGATCTGTACAACGCCAGTATGTTTTTGATGTTACCAAGAGAATAGCGTGGAGGGCGCACACAGTCCAGGCCTACCTACTTACCTACTGTACTTGCTCGGTATTCACCTGCCGTTGCCGCAAATACCCCTCCCTTGAAACATCAGACTGCATGGCCAAGCTGGAACTTCGGCCAACTAATCGGCATTCTGCCTTGGGAAGCGCACGTTAGTTCCATTAGGTTGGTTATCGGTACGGTAAGGCTGGCTGGGGGCGGCGCATCATGCCCCCTCCACCAAGGCCTGGGCGGGCTGTGCTCTGGACAATCATCTTACCCATCTTACATAGCGGGTGCGGTGGGCTCTCTTTTCTTTTACTCATGAGCCCTTGACTCCCTTCTCACCTAGACAACGCGAACTACTCTAGCTTGCATTTTTTTGCTTCACGAATAACCCGAATTCGATCTACTTGCTTGCGATATACAGACACAGCTTGGGGTTGCTGCAATGTCGTCATTCGGCGCGACGCGGGGCTGTTGGCTGCTGGTGATGTGCGCCCTGGTGGCGCTGGTGCTTCTGCCAGGCAAGGCCGCTGCGTTTGGCGCAGGAAACATCCCCTCGGTAGCTCAGGTATGTCAAGACTGCCTGTGAAACATCTAGTTCCTCGTATACTAACGTCTTGGTTCGTCAGGTTGAGGGTCACAACTGGCGCCACGGAGGTATGTGTCGCGAGGGCGCAAATGACAAGACTCTGACCCCCTGGTGTAGATATCGAGGACATGCTCGAGACCGTTGCCTTTCTTTACGGCAAGAAATGGTCCTCCATGCTCATCAAGCGTACCTACTTTGGCAACTGGTTGCGCGACTACTCCCAGGCCGTAGACGTCGGCAGTCTCAAGGGCGTCAATGCCGGTACCATCAGGATCCTCGTAAGCAACGCTGCCTTAAGTCTTCTTCAAACCGTCGCTTCTAGTTGGCTAACGCACACACTAGGTATGGATCCTCTCCTTCATGGCCTTTGGGTATGCCACGGATGAGTTCGAGGTCACCGAGGAACGTCTGGGCGTGTACCGTCCAGAAGAGCACATTGACAACCCCCTCGGCTACGCTGACGGCACCGACGCGCGCAAGTTTGACCCCCGTCTGAGAGGGCCCGTCGAGCCCATCGAGACTGAAATCGACATGAACACCGGCATGAAGAACTACATCGCCAACGAGACGGGCCGCTGGGCGACGAGCGCCGGCTATCTGAGGTTCAGCTTTGCCCGCGCAATTCACTTCGGCCGTCTGTTCACTTCCGGCGACCGCAAGGGTAAGGACGAGGACCTGTGCGAGGCATTGCGGTGCCTCGGCCAAGCCCTCCACTGCATCGAGGACTTCACCGCACACAGCAACTACTGCGAGCTCGCTCTCCGGGAGCTGGGCTACCGCGACGTCTTCCCCCATTGCGGAAACCAGACCGAGATCAACGTGCGCGGGAAGCGGATATTCCCCCTTGTTACCGGAACCTTTGGCGCCGTCGACTTCCTGCACTCTGTCATCGGTGAGGCCACGGACCACTTCACCCAATCCGAAGTCGACCAAGTCGACTGTGCCATGAAGAACGCCGAGGGCAACGGTGGCTCCTCCAAGCCTTCGGGCCTCCTCGGGCTCATCTCGCCTCCCGACTTCATCTCCATGATTGGCAAGATCCCAGGGTGCGGTGGCGACTTCGCAACCCAGGCTCGCAGTCTGCAGGCCTCGTCCGACGCCCAGGAGCGGGAGAACCAGGCCCGGAGCACGCGCACCAGAGCCGACACAAGCACCAGCTCCGCGGCGCCCCTGGACTTCGACATCGACCCCGTCAAGACGGCTGGTCAGATCTATCCCATCCTCAAGTTTCGCGATAACATTGTGAGGACCATCAGCCGGGGCGTCTCCAAGATCCCAGGCCTGGAGAAGCTCCTGGAGCGCGTGGGGGAGACGCTCACCGTCTTCATCCTTGGTCTCCTGGCGCCCTTTGTGCGACCCATCATCAATCAAGTCTCCAAGGCTCTCAAGAATGGATCCTCCAACCTCATCCAGTGCAGCGCCGAGGCGCAGCTGGAGCCCTGGACCAACCCACGATGCTCCAACCCCACGCATTCCATGCTGTCCAAGGACCACTTCACCAACATACTCAACCCTTGTGCCGGCCGTGTCGCTGCAAGCATGCTCCAGTACACCGTTCCGTAAGTGCTCGTTTCCTACAAATGTTTCCACCGCTGACTTTTTCCAGTCGAGTCCTCTACGCTTTCGAGCACACCGAGGTTCCCGTGGACGAGGTGGTCAACGACATTCTACGTGCTTTCCATCATCCCGCCCTGCGCAACGACAACATCGAGGTCCAGCGGGACATGTTCAAGACGGTCAAGCAATGGGTAGACGAGCACCCTCGTCGCCACGAACTGGAGCGAATGCTCTCCTCCCAATCCGTCAAGGACGGTAGGAACCACATCCTGAACCAGGCCGACCACAAGGCCGACCGATCCGGTCCCGGCGGCCACTCGCACAACCCCCGCGACATGCTCGAGGAGCTTGGCCACGGCAAAGTGGCCGGGTCGCTGTGGTCGCAGGTGCGCACCCGAGACACCGACTCACTGCACGGCCGTGACGGAGATCCCACGAACCACTACCTGTCGACCACACCGGCGCCCCCCAGCGGCTTTCAGAGCCAGTCGCAGGGCCATGGCTACGGGGCAGGCTCCTCGCCCGCGCCCCATCCTTCGCCATACGGAGGCGCGCAGGCCGGCTACAGCGCACATCCCCCGCAGGGCGGTCTGGCTGGGTCATACTACCAAGACCACCAGCAACAGCCCACACATCAGGACCAACATCAACAGCCCGCATATCAGCAAGGCCAACATCAGCAGCCCCCCTATCACCCAGTGCAACATCAACAGCCCGCCTACGGCGGCTACGGTGCGCCGCCTCCACCTCCCAACCAGCAATGGGGTGCTCCTCACGCCCCGCCTCCGCCCCAGGGGTACGGAGGTCTGGGCTACGGTGCGCCTCAGCACCCACCCTACGGACAGCAACCCCAACACGGTCAACAGCCGCCGCCCCCGTCTTCGTGGAATCAGTATCCCGGTCAAGGTCGACGGTACTAGTTTTGGTCTCTTTCATGGTTTAATCAAGGTCTCCTAAGGTATAAAAGCTTAGCTGGTTATGTATGGATAAAGTAGTACAGGTGGCTACTTGAATAGGAGACGCAGGAATCGGTCCCATGGCTGTGGTCGAATGCTTGTTTTTCGATAGCTATAGTATGTAGTAATGCTTCATGCGCGGTCGCGCTGATTCCATAAAGTGCCGTTTGCGCCGGCCGTAAACTCCAGACTTCCCAGGTCTATGTAGTCCCTACATGAAAGAAGTTGCAGTGGGACAGATATCCGACTTTCTCAACAAACCTCCGGCCAACATTATCCGCCCACTTGCTTAGATCACTCGAGTCATGGCTATCACATAGCCCTGCTCAGCCACCCTCATCCGTCACCGTTTCCCTCTCCTTGGGTCCAAGGCCTCAGCTCTTCTGATGTCTCGGATCTCCTTCGTCCCCAGACTGCCGACACCGCCCTCAGAACGGCGTTCCCATCCACCTAGTCGAACCACCTGACAAGTCGCGTTATCACCATTCTCGGAAACCTCGGTTGCATATTCCACGACGCTGCGAGCGCCTTGTTCGGGTGTGCGGGCTTCTTTGATCACGTCGACGATTTCCTGATCGCTCAGCGTTGCTGATACGCCATCACTCATGAGCACGAGAAAGGAGTACTGTGCGGGACCCATTTCAACCCGCGTTATCTCAGGCTCGGCCGACACGCCGATGCGCTTGCTCCGCATGTCACCAAAGGCTCGGCTGTTGGCGAGCCCAGCGATGCGCTCCTCGCCGAAGCTGTCGCCTGAAACCATGGAGCCGGCCGGGGCGTATCGGCGAAGACGTCGGCTCTCTGCCGGGGTGGTCGGGTGGTGGTCGGACGTCAACGGCTTGGCCTGGCCCGTAGCGGTGTCGCACAAAAGAACGCGTGTATCACCCACATGAGCGACCACAAGGGTCGAATGTACACTAGGGTGCCAGAACGGAGCCGCGGTTGGCGTGGAGATGAGTGCAATGGATGCCGTAGATCCCCCCTTGAAACGGGTATGTCCACCGATTCCTTGGCCCGAAGGGGTTGCGTGCGGCGCTCCAAGGATTTCATCATGATTCAAGGGGAGATCGTCCAATCCATCATCATCCGAATCAGCTTTGCGCGCCTGGGCGGTCACAAAGTCAAGGTCCGCTTGAAGAAACGCATACATGAGCGCGGACTCGACTGAAATCAGCCCGTCCTCTCCACCTTCATGTGAAAGATCGAAATGCTGCGGTACAAAGCGTCGGAAATACCCGCCAATGGCATCCCTGTACTGCTTCACCAGGTCCTGTTCGAGCTTGATCGCCTTGGCGTAGTCTTGTACTTGGGCTGGTACAACAGCTTCGCTTCTGAGGCGGTCGACATGCTCAGTCCCAGTTTGCAACTTAGATTCATCCTCAGCCACATCCTCTTTCTCCTTGGACGAGAGATCTGGCTCGCTTGACTCAGTTCTGGGTGACGGTGTCGGCCCTGGAAGATGTTCTCGCCCGGGCTTCTGCTTCCGGAGGCTACTCTGTAGTCCGAGCTCACTGGCCGCTTGCTCGATGTATCCGTGGAGTTCGTCCCGCAGGAAATGAGAGCACTGTTCGCCGCCATGGCCGTCAAATATCCCGAAGTAGAATATCTGGGGGTCGCCAAGGGCACTGTCTGCAGGCGTCGGCTCTCCAGGTCTCTGCCTGACGCTTCTCGGGACTCGCTTGGCAAAAGCCGGAATATTCACGGTTCCAGCCTGATCCGCGTCTTCGTTATAGGGCCGACTACCGCGAGCACTAAAGGCTCCAAAGTGATGTTTTGCCCTTCGTAGCGGTATCCGCACGACTGTCAAGTCTCGGGAGTTGAGGTTTGGTAGGGACACAGCGGGGGAGGAACCGGGACTAGGCGTGTGGGGAGTCGAAGCATCGCGTGGCAGCTTATGCCCCGGGCCGATGGGTCGTGAAGAATCGGGATGTAGGGACGACGAGGGAAGATGGGTGACAAAATATGTGTGGAAGCAGCGCCTCGGAAGCTCTCGTGTGGTTCGGTGGAGCCATGTGCGTCGTAGGGCGACTGTGCGTGGGCTCATGAAGCTGTAGTGGCCGGACGCCTTGGGCAGGCATCCGGAGATGGGAGCTGCCGGGACGCGAATGCCATGTGCAATCGACGCCATTGATCGTAGGTTGGCGAACCGCAGACACCTCGGAAAGGCGTCAAGTCCCAGCTTCAGCAGCGCCCACGTATGGTAAGCACTGCGAGCTTGCAGAAGCCTACGGCCATGGATATGGCGGGAAACGTTGGTTGGGAAGCTTGGAAGAGTGTCTCGAAGCGGGAGGATCGCCGTTAACGAGATCGAACGGGCGAGAACGGATGAAGGAACGAAGACTCGTTGACGGTGACGGTGACGGTAACGGTGGGCGTTGGCGTTGGCGTTATCTTATCGAGGGGGCAGCACGACGGTTCGTTGCCAAGACGGGGGCACGCAGAGTGGGCAAGCCGTTGGTGGTAGCCGTTGTTGGTTGTAGGAGGGCGATGTCGACGTAATGCCGCACTACTAGGGGCAGGAAGACGAAGTCGAGCCCACGATAATAATGGTCCGTTGCTAGTCGGTGGATATCCGCAGCCCAAAGCGGAACGTCCGAGTGTCATCAGTGTAACAACCTCGAAAAGAGGATGCACCTAAGACGCTGGACTTATCTATAGAACACGGGATCATGTTGTAACGGCAAAGCGCAAGGCAGCTTCAATTCTGACCCTGCCACTACCTCGTACTGGGGGCATATTGGTGTTGGCGTGGCTTTAATGTTCCTGAAATAGGTAAGTGCCTGGTGTGGCATGCTGATGAAACCAAGTCGCTGACCAGGTACTACTGTTAATCAGCCTTGCCCAATGAGTAAGAGGTTGGGTTAAAGATATACCGACATGGAAGTTGGACCGGTTTTGAAAAGTAAAAGAATTCTAATGGTCACATGTTGGATTATTCTCCCCTTCAATGGTAGAGTTCGAGAGAAGCCATCGAAGATGCCACGGACCAGGCCAGGCTCCCTCCCACTGGATCAGAGGTGCAGCAACCTCCCTCACCTTGAGACAAGCCGCCCATATCATTCGAAACCACAGTAGGTACTTTAGGTAAGTAGGCATCTAATTATGCTCTTTTAAAGGCTCCCCACTGGCAATTACCTTGCCGCACATGCAAGGGAGCCAACAACATTGAAGCCAGAAAGCTTGCGGCCAGGTGCAGATGGGCTGGTGCCCTAGCAGGCCAATCGGATCAGGCCCAAGAGGTAGCGTACCGCCTGCGCTGAGTGTTGAGTAGGAACCTAGAACAAACCCCGCCATCCCACCTCTGCTGATGCGGACAGCCCTGTAGTGGCAGCAGACCTTGCATCATTGCCCGAATAGTAGGCCCGAGATGGACGCATCGTGTGCACACCGGTCGGATCATCACTGCCGGTGCGGCTCGAACCAACAGACAAAATCCTTATTAAACATGTTCCCGATGCTTGCGTGGCTGCAATGCTGCAGAAGGACTGCCCGACTACCTTCCCATTTGCGCAGGGAACCTAGCAGTGCCTGCCGGGCGATACTGCAGCTAAGGTGCCAGTGAGGGCGGGGTCCAAGGGTAGTTACGGGGAGGTCCCCATTATCAGCGGGCCACAAAAAGTTTTTGCTTTCACCTCCACCCTGAGATATTGGATCAGGACGGGGCTTGCCGACCTCATCGACCCCCATCGACTGCTTTTCGTCGTTGCCCTACCCGTGTCTTGCTTGATACCTGTCGTACGTGTGTCGCATTACTGCTGGTTCAGGTGGAAGCCGTCGGGTACGTCTTGCAATATAGCAGCAATTGCGTCTCTACCGACTCTACGAATACTCCTGCACTGCTACGCCAAGGGGATCCCGCGCTTCTCAGGTTCCTCCCGTTGTCCGCATACGGTAGTACCACACCGTCAGACCCCGGTAGCCTTTGCTGATCTGGAACCCTCCCACCCCTGCTCTTGTCCCTCCCCCTCCGTCGGGGACTTGGGAGATCGACTGCCCTGCCAGCGAGTTGGAAGCAACCAGCAAAAACACTCCTGGTCTCTGGCCTACCAGAATTGTCCTGAGAACCTCGCTTGCCCTGGGTGCGTTGGCGCGAGGTAGGGCAACCCCAATATCCCTACCTGTCTGCTGCGCAAGGGCCAGGCCGCCCACTCTCTACCCGCCTCCCCTACTTCGTACCGACCTTAAGGTAGGCTACTACCCTTGCCGATCCCACCTTTCGAGCCTCGCGGGGCTCCAAGGAGCAATACGTAGCGGCCTGCTTGTTTCTTCCATCGCCAACGAGCACTCTTTATTCCCTCCTATTATTCCTCCTCGCTCCCAGCCTTTTTCCAACTTTCACCTCCATCCTGCCTTGCCACGCAAGATAGGTCTCTTCGTCCACTCCCCACGGCTTCTCTCGTGTCAGCGAACCCCCTCTTTCTATTCACCCTGGGGACGGGTCGATTCGACATCATACTCCAGTGTCCACGGCATTTGGAAGGTTTTTTAGAAACCGCGCCATCGCATCCGACTTCGACACGCAGTTTTTCTCTACGATATTCGGGCATCCTCGTCGCTAGCTTTCACTATGTCGCCACACCCAACCCTTAAGGCGCCCTACGCCAGCAGGTCGGAGACTGCAACCCATCCGCTGAATGCCTACCTATTCAAGCTCATGGACCTCAAGGCCTCCAATCTATGCCTTAGTGCAGATGTCTCGACCGCGCGCGAGCTCCTATATTTTGCGGACAAGGTCGGGCCTTCCATTGTCGTGCTCAAGACACACTACGACATGGTCTCTGGCTGGGACTTCCATCCTCAGTCTGGTACCGGCGCTAGGCTCAATGCCTTGGCTCGGCGACATGGATTCCTCATTTTCGAGGATCGCAAATTTGGCGACATCGGCAACACGGTGGAGCTGCAGTATGTGGCGGGCTCGGCAAGGATCATCGACTGGGCACACATCGTCAACGTCAACATGGTACCTGGGAAGGCCTCTGTGGCATCGTTGGCGAAAGCAGCAGCGAGGTGGCGCGAAAGATACCCTTACGAAGTCAAGACCTCGGTCTCTGTTGGGACGCCGACGGCAGAGGGCTTTGACGAGATGGAGGATGACGAGGAGGCAGATAACACGGCCAACGGACCAAGACATGAAACCATGTACGCTCCCAGGGCGCCAGACGGGCGCAAGGGCAGCATTGTCTCGACCACCATTTTGACACAACAATACGAACCCGCCATCTCTCCTCGATTGAACAAGTCAATCTACGAAGGCGACGACGACATGTTCCCTGGGATCGAGGAGGCACCACTGAGCAGAGGCCTCCTGATCCTAGCGCAAATGTCGAGCGAAGGAAACTTTATGAACAGAGAATATACCAATGCCTGCGTCGAGGCTGCACGAGAACACAAGGATTTCGTCATGGGCTTTATTGCTCAGGAGAGTCTCAACTCGGAAGCAGACGATCGCTTCATCCACATGACGCCAGGATGCCAATTGCCTCCCGAGCACGATGATTACGACACGGACAGTAGTGCACCGCTAAGGGGCGATGGCAAGGGACAGCAGTATAATACTCCGCAGAAAATCATTGGGGAGAAGGGGTCCGACATTGTCATTGTGGGGAGGGGTATTTTGAAAGCAGGCGACCCAGAGAGTGAAGCCGAGCGGTACAGATCGGAGGCTTGGAAAGCGTACACAGAGCGGGTGCGATAATGGATGCTGTTGTGGATTTTGTACAGGCATCCCTGGCCAGCAGCACCTTGACGCAGTTGGTGCCGTGGCCTGTTTGACCTTCCTTCGCGCGCTTTCGCCTTCGCTTCTTCTTACCCACTTCCAACAATCTGTTCTGCTCGAGTCCCACAAGGGTCTTGTTTCATTGCGGCTGCGGGCCTGTCGCAACTACTGGATGCACATGAAGAACGGAGGGTTGGGGCAACCATGATCGATCAAAAGATACCTTGTCACTTAAAAGCAATTTACGAAGGATAGAAGGGCTAATTTGTCACGTCTCTTCGGCTCGACTCGTCAAACATATCGGCGGTGCTGGCATGAGTTCATGATGGTTGGTTAGAGATATCGCGCCTTGCATGCTCAAAAGGAGGCGGTGGTTTGGGGGCCTGCGGACAAGGGTAAGCTAAACGAAGCAGCTGCATGAGACCATATAGGGAATCCAATCTCCAGGTGGTACGTCAAGCCGGGTGTTACATCGGCATTGCAAGTGAAGCAGTAGAGGTAAACGCTGTCCAACGTGGAGTTTTAAATGCCGATATCGCAAATAGGGTGCCAATGACAAGATGCCTAGTTTCGCCAAACGGCTAGCCGTGAACGCTGTGAAAACGCGGCAAGCGAGCCAGAGTGCACGGGGCTGCGTTGCTATCATATCAGCCAATGATAAAGATAAAAAGAGTTATGTTGCATGAAGCATGAAGCATAGGTTATGTTGAAGATAAGCTTTGTACAGGCTCCCGGATAGTCTATTTGGAAGGGAAGATGTGGGTGACGATTCTAAACCACCAACTGTCGAGTCTAAGATGAAGCAGACAAATTCGGCCACAAACGTGGAGAACGTTCTGGAGCACCTCATGGGAGAAGAGCAATCGATGGCGGCCAAAGACCCTTTTAAATTCTGAACGCCTCCACCAGCCCAGCAAAATCCTCAGTCTCCTTGCTGTATCCGATTCGCCACAGCAAGGTACCACTTTCACTCCGTCCTATGCCTGCACCATCCACCACTTCGCCATCCTCGTCGCGAGAAGGATGGGCGACACACGCGCGGCCGCCCCCGGCAACGGAGACTCTAACCCAACAGTCACAGACGTGGCAGAGGGCGGCGACGTGGTCCTGGACCTGACGTTCCAGACGTCGCGAGAGACGCTCCGCAGGAGCCAGAAGGCCGCTCTCGCCGCTGCAAGGAAGGCCGGGCCCCGTGCTGCCGCCGCCGCCGCCGCCGCCCCGCCGGTGCTCCGGCCGACCGTCCGCGTGGCCTACCGGGTCGACCTAGCCGCGCTGAAGCTGGGCTCCAAGTACTTCGCCAACCTGCTGTCCAACGCGCAGTTCGCCGAGGCCGGCGTCATCGCCGCCGCCCATCAACGACTTGCGGCCCGGGGTGTCAAGCCGGCCGAGGCGGAGTGCGGGGACCTGCCATGGATCAGCATCACGGACGATGACGAGGCGACGCAGAGCGCGGGCAGGGAGCGGACGTTTGAGGACATGCTGCGCATCATGCACCAGTCGCCGCCCAAGACACCGCAGGTCAACCTATCCTACGTGGCCACCCTGGCCATCATGGCCGACCGGTTCGACTGCCTCGGCGTCGTGGCCAAGGCCGTGAACCGCGACATTAAGTTCAAGTGGCCCATGCCTAGCTCCAGGCCGACGCCGGTGCCCAACGGCCGCAGCGGCGTCGAGGTCGAGGACATTCAGCGGCAAAAGGTCCTGGTGGCGTGGCTGCTCAATCAGCCGCTGAGGCTGCACCAGGCGTCGCGCGAGTTGATCATGCGCGGCTCTCGTCTCTGGACTTCGTATCCGGAAGCAGAGGACCCGGCATACACGGCAGCGTGGTGGAATCTGCCAGACGGGTTGGAAAGTAGGATCCCTGTCCCGCCCCTACTACGACTCGCAAGACGCTGACCACGTCACAGGAGAACTACAGTACCGCCGGGAGTGCATCCTCAACGCCATTGGCTCCATCCAGCGTCACTTCCTCGCCCTGTACACATCCAAGGAGCGGCAGTGCAAACTCGGCTATGACTCCAGCACGGCCTGTGACTCGTTCCAGCTCGGCCAGATGATCAAGTTCTTCGCCTCCAAGAACCTGCTCTTCCTCGTCGACTTCAGCCCGGCGTCCCTCGACGCCCTCGCCGACACGTCCGTGTCGGACATCGAGCAGCTGCTCCTGACGCTGCGGCAGACGCCGAGCTACCAGATCGATAAGCATCACACCAACTGCGGGCTGCGCATCCGCATCGACCCGATTTTGGACTACGTCCGAGCCATGTTGTCCGCGAACGCTGTCTCCGTGGCCCACGCTGACTGGGTCAAGCGGCGCAACGAGACTTCGTGGCTGTTGGCCGCGGAGAGTCGGCAGTTGGACCGCGATAGGGGCGAGACCAGGACCTTTGTCTTTACCCGGGCCATTGCAAACGACCAGCGGCTGCGTCACGAGGGCAGTATGTACGCGGATCGCATGGCCAAGGAAGTGTTCACAGCAGATGCATGGGATTGGACGCCAGAGGCATAATCACCGGCACTTATAGGATAAAAAAAGGAAAGGAAAACGAAACAGCAAGCGAGCACGCATTCTAAAACTATCTGAATGCATTGCAATGCAGATAGACTTGACAAGACTGTTAGAGACAGGGCAGTTTAGACTCATACATAATAGGTATACCCGGGAAATTAAACTTAAGACGGTTTTTGTGTCGTCAGCACAAGTGATGTTCAGATAAACCAATATTCCCTTTATGAATACAAGGCCGGAATCACGCCAGGCCTCGTTCACCGGAATACTCCCTGTTCCGCGAGCATGTGTACCAACACGCCCAGCTTCAGCCGCCCTATATCGCCACAGAACCCCTATGACAAACCTGTTGCGCCCCGCGATGCTAAAGATGATGATGTAGCGTGTGCTACTAAACAACGAACCTCTCTACCTTGTTCGTTGTACTTGTTGACCCCCGATGCCCTTTCGGTGGCGCAGCATTCACCCCGCAAACCCAGGGCAAGCATGGGTTGCTTCGAGGCTGCGAACAGCTGACCTCTGGTCCAATCCCCGAACTTTTCCCTCTCTGTGCTTAGACCTGCTTGATCTGCTTCTTTCGCGGTAATCCCTTGGCCTTTCGTGTCTTGCGATCCGCCTCTGCCAGCAAGACACTGGCATTGACCAGCTGGACAACATTGATAAACTGCTTCGCGGCCATGACCGGCAGAGAGACGCCAGCAATCATCCAGGGCCAGAACGAGTCCATCTTGTTGGCGCGAGCCAGCTCAAGGGCGGCAGCGCTAAAGGGATCAGGGAAGATCTGACGCAAGATAGACGTGTTGACCTGCGCACCAGCCTGAATGGGAGCCCCGCCAGTCTCCTCAACGGTCTTGATGAGGTGCGGCGCGAGGAGCGGTGAGGAAAAGGAGAGCAGGTAAAGCGCAATGAAGAAGACTTCATTCAACGCACAAAACACGAAGAGAACAATCTGGCAGGCGTTTGTTAACACAGAAACCAGAAAATGCGTGCTGCAAGTCTAGCGTACCTTGTTCGTGTAGTAAAGGTTCAACGCCCAGTTCTGCGTCTTGTCGATGTTTTTGTGACTGGAGTCCGCACCGCCGACAATGAGCGTAGCATACATGTGCATATAATGGCTGGAAAAGTCGAGGGCGATCAGGCCCTGGAAGACAATGGCGAAGCGGGGGAAGGCGGACGACAGGAAGACGAGCAGGCACGAGGTCGTGCAGCGGTCGGTAACCATGTCGAGAACAGCGCCGAAGCGGGTAGATTGTTCGAAAGCGCGAGCGGCATATCCATCGAGGGCGTCGAGGAGACAGGAAATGCTGTATAGAAGGGAGCACGTGCGAGGGTGCAGGGGCATGTAGTAGAGGGAAGCGAAAGCGAGGACGATGCGAGAGTAACCTGTGTCGTGTCAGTTGATTCGAGAGCTCCTGGGGGTGACGAAGGGCATGCTAACCAATGATATTTGGCCAGAAAAGAAATATATTCTCTTTAACGTCGTCTTCCGAAGCTTCCGGCGCATCGTGAGCGACGCTGTTCCCGTTGGCAACCATGCTGGTCGGCTTCTCGTTCAACGGGGCCTGAGCTGCGTGCTCCCTGGCGGCCTGTCGCCGTGTTGCTTTCGAAGCCATGACGACCAGCTACGCGTAGCTCGCTATGAATTGACTGGTGTGTACGATAGGAGGTGCAGAGCCAGCGTCGATGGTTGTCGTGGAGCTGTAGTCCGCCGCGCAAGCCTGGAGTGGAGGGAGGTAGGGGTAGGGAAATAGTGAAGGAGGACGAGGGAGAAGAACTGAATGAGATGAAGCTCAGACACGAACTTTTTCAAGTCTGAAGGGTATCGAAGGATGCGAAGATAGAGGTTCGTGGGGGTTGGAGGATAGCAGGAGCAGGGTCGCGCCTGGATGCAGGTGATTCCCAAGATGCAGGTTATCAAGCAGATAGGGCAAAAAGGTTCCAGCCCGGTAATCCGGACGTAGCCTGAGATAAGATGGATGGATGGTTGGCTGTTGGGAGATTGGCTGCATTGGCAAAGATCAGTGTCCTAAGGTGCTCCACCAACCAAGCTTCCACCCAACTGTTCCAAAGTATCCGGCCCGCCTTCCAAACGTGCACCCAAGAGTGGGCAAAAAGGGCTTGGCCGGGTGCTCTGTACCACCCGAGGGCTGCCCTGAGAGGATTGATTGCCCACGTTGCGGAGAACCTCCTGTAGTTGAACCTTCATTTCTCTTACAGCATGCGGCCTGTGCTGTCGCATGTCTGTACAAACACGATCTTCTGGACAAACCCAGCCCCTCGGAACTCCTGTTGGCATAGGTGAGCCAAATGGTCCACCGACCAAGGCGGTTAGATTGTTTACAGGGGGTATCGGCGTCTTCGGGACACCTGCAGAATCTAGATGGGCTTCCAAAAAGGGTGGCTGCTGAACGGATAGTCTTGTCGCTGTCAGCACTGCATCCACAGCTCCCATTAGTACTGCCAGTGAGAAGGTGTGGCTTTTGTGCAACGAGAAGCCAAGACACATTCCATTGACTTCTTCGTCATACTTGCTCTTGCGTCTGGGGAGGTTGCGAGGCGTCATGCCGTACGATGTCCAAAGTCGATCTGCTAAGGCATCTGGTAGACGATAGACAGGGCAAGTCACCGATGTATTCATCTTGTCCCATGCATTTCTTCCATGTTTGAAAGGCTTTATGCTAGGTTTGCAAAGGAGAGTGTCAGGCGCCCAGCTCTAGCTACACAAAAAAGTCCCCAAGTTTGGAAGAAAAGTAGAAGGATACAGTGGCTAGACCCTCCATTGAGGTCATCGTCCATCATGTCCACTGATGGATGATACCTCTCGGAAGGATGCTTACTACAGGTACCTATCTAAGAACAGGAGGTAGCGTGAGTAAGCTCGATTGCCAGGAGAGGCTAGGCAATGAGGTTTATTTTTGGAATGCCCTCGACGCGGGAAACGGCGACCCTGGTACCTTCCCTCGCCCGCTTACATGACACCGTGACCTCATACCTCTCCCAGCAAGATAAACCTTTTCATAACCAGCCGCACACCTACAAAAACTGCCCGTCAAGACACGATGCCCGGAACGTCTGTCTCTATGGTATAGTCTCACAGCAACACCCGCACCACCCTGTCCCCGTCCCGTCCCGTCCCGTCCTGTTACTTCTTCACCTGGGGAAGCTGGCTTTATCGCCGGTCGTGGCCCGTAGCCCCACCCGGCAGGCGGAGATTTGCACGTCACATCGCCAATTAGTCCCCCAAGGTCGCCGTCACCCTCAGTCTTGCGGTTGCGAGGCAGTCATGGACCTGTCCTGGGGTGCCTCCTGCTGACACGAGAACCTCCCTTGTGTCTATAGAGGCTCAATTGGGTATATATGCACTCCGTCTGCTCCGACTCCCCCCTCCTCCCTGGTCGTGTCCTCGATCTCCTCTGCTGTGAAGTGGAGCTTTGAAGCTTCAGCCGCTCTGGCCGTCCATCCCAAGGTACAGTAGCGGCAGCTCGCCGGGGGCCACGGTCGACATGGACGTGGATGGCCTGGATAACGCGGCACTTGGGCCCAAGGAGCGAGCTCCGCCCAAGAAAAGACGTCGCGTTGTCGTTTCCTGTACTGAGTGTCATCGGAGGAAGCAGAAGGTTCTTTGGTCTCTATTGCTTTTTACCAATGGCAAGCCACTGACCTGCTGCAGTGCGACCGCGAGCTGCCGTGCGCCAACTGCAGATCCCGGAACAAAGAGACCTCCTGCACCTATGAGACGGGCGCGCCCACTGCTCGCGCTCATCATGAGAAGCGCAAGTCATCACCCCTACATCAATTGAGCGACTCGCCCCAAACAGTCCCCAATGCTCCTCTCTCGTCCATGGCTGCTACGTGGGGGTATTCACAAACAGGGACCTCCACCATGGGCTTCCTGAAAAAGATTGAATCGACGACGAGTGACGGTGACGATGAATCGCCAGGGCTGGCTCATCCCGCGTCCCAGCAAGAGAATCTCATCCTGCGGGAAAAGTACAAGGCCCTTGTGCGCCAACTTCCCGCCAAGGTCTATCTGGATAAGCTCATTGCCATCTATTTTCAAAAGTTCAATTGGCGGTACGCCGCCGTAGATGAGGACATTTTCTACCGTCAACTGCAGGAATGGAACAAACTCCCGTTCAGCATTCTTTCCTCAACGGGCCCTCACGCACTATCTCCGGATATACGGTCGTTTCCAGCGGTACTATTTCAAATCATTGCCATCGCCCTGCTCTCGCTGCCAGAGGCCCCTGATCCTGTCTTCGATGCGCTCAAATATGCAGGAAACATGACCTTTGAGGATCTAGCAAGGGATTACAGCGAGTCGGGATCAGACATCGGCAGTCTTTTTGGCAAACAGCAATTGACCGTGACCAACGTCTTGGCCCAATTTCTCAGAGCCTTCTTTCTGAAGAATACAAATTGTGTAGTCGAGTGTGTAAGTGGGGTGCATCAAACAAAGGCGGATTCACGAAAGGAGACTGACTGGCGCATGTAGTGGCACGTAATCTCTGTTGCTATCCGCGATGCGCAGGAGCTGGGTATGCACCGGGACAGCCTCGACCCAAGACCAGTTGATTACAGCATTGAGGAGGTATTGAGGAATCATTGGTTGATTCAACGGCGTAGAAAGCTATACATGCTTCTCGTGTTATGGTACGGGTTGCCTCCCCAGCTGCTGCGAATCGCAGTCTCGAGATTGGTGTTTCTGATTAATTCACAGGGATGTCAACATGGCCGTGGTTCTCGGGCGTCCAGGATGCATCAACTCGCGGCATGGGCTTCCATCGGCACCGGTCGATACGCCGGTTTCTCCAAAGGACGACACAAGCACGCCGGTCATTCCCAGAATCAGTGGCAAGGACCCGCCTACAGCTCTCACAAGGCTCCTTTGGTGGAACAGGTTGGCAGATCCTCTGAGAGACATCCAGGACTTGGAGCAGGAGGGACAGTACCCGAAAGACTTCTCCAAGGTGGACAGAGTGCATGAGCGAATCATGGCCCTGGAGGATGAGAAGCCCAGCGTCCTACGCTTGGTGAATCCCGACACACGCTGGGACAATTTGGAGGCGATGCATTGGCTTCCGGGGGCTCGAAACGTCCTCGCCCAGTTACATCATTTCAGCATTATGGCCCTCCATCGTCCGTATATATTCCATCGGAAAGAAAGCCGCACCGAGGCGCTCAAAGCCAGCCTCGAGATGCTGGAGCTACAGAAGCGTGCGTTCGAAGACATGGACCCAGTTGGTTGGAGAGAGTAAGTGGCGAATCGACCAACTAAACGACCCCCATCCTTCGGGCGCTCTACTAATCGTGTTCACCTGTCCTAGTTTCATGATGTTCTTTGGAAGCTTCGATGCTATTGTGCTGATAGCCTCGATTTATGTGGTGTATCCGCGCGAACACGAAGAGCTGAAGCACGCAGCTCTCAGAAACTTTCATCAAACCGTGCAACGTTTCTCCGTCATGCAGGAACGGAACCCAATGGCAAAATCAGCACAAGGCGTGCTCAAAGCCATTTTGGCCAAGTTTACCAAAGCCATCGGCAACTCATCAGCGCCAAGCGGTGGGGAGACGGGTTCGGAGGCAACACCGTCGACTTCCACCAGGGAAGGCACAGAGTCAAATACTCCGAGTACGTTTGGCCGTGACACTGGCGGTAGGAGTACAGGTCCATCAATCGTGTCATTGACGGAGCCCTCGCCTGCAGCCTCCGGCTCTGCTCTGTACCCTACGGCAGGATGGATGCCTCCCGCGGACAATCTGGCAGGATTGGCACCGCTGTTTCCGACGTCCGACTTGCTTTTTAACGATCTGACGGCGTTACAAGGTGGCGATATGCCGCCTCCAATATTGGATGGCGGGCCGAGCGCGAACTTGGACGACTTGTCATGGCAGTTTGGTGGTGATTTTGGGGAGAATACCATGTGGCAGCTTCTAAACCAGTATCAGCCAGGGTTAGTCTAGGGGGGTCGAGAGGGGGAGACGCAGGACTGATTCCCAGCTGAAGCCAAGCAATATACCGCAATGTACTTTAGAGCATTAGGTGTGAATGTTATGGCATTCACAGATAAGAGGCCTTGTCCATCACGGAAGACTCCATCTGATTAATCTTCACAGCAGGATTTCGCATGGAAGAGGCTCAAGTAAGTATGAGCCGTTCATGATGATTGGCATGCCCTACTTGTCAAAGTGGTATATTCCGGGGGGTTTCGTGCTGAGAGTGAAGCAGCTGGAAATGTGAGCCAGTGCTAGACACCCACAGTAGGTGCTGTTTGAAAGCCTTGGTGGTTTGTTGTAGTCCGTAGCGCCAGTGGGACTGGACCCTGATCTCTGTAAGTGCCGAGTACCTGTACCTGTACGGCGTGCCAGCCGCTTATCAGAGTGAGTTAGTGCGGGCAGCCCCACCTCCACCGCTAGTGCCTGATTGGCATGGCAAGGACGCCAATCGACTGCGGGGGGAAAAGGATAGCTTATCCACCCGCCATGCATGGGAGCTGGCCATTTTAAATTATGCGGGAAGAGCAGAGAGAGCAGAGGAAACATGCGATGCATCCATCATCCACTTTGCCTAGAACATGGATACATGTACTCGATACTTGCCTACGGTGAACAAGGAGGTCCTGGAAAAGAACTACTGCTAAGGCAGGTTGAATAGGCTGCAACCCGAAGTGAAGTGAAGTCACGTAATGTTGGCGGGGGGGCCACCTAGCTTCACCTAGATACCTACCTAGGTAAGTGCCTACGATACCTACTTGTTAGGCACATACTCACGGTAGCACTAAACTTGAGCTCGGCCACGTACCGTAGCCATAGCTTCCCTCCGTCAACATCTTGCCTCTCGTGCAAAGCAGACAAAGTCGGTAGTGGAATTCGCCGGAACCCTTTTTCGACACGAAGCGACGGGTTAAAGTTGAGCGGCTTCACGCTTCTCGGGCCGTCCACCGCTATTCCGCCGTTGGTGCTTTCTCCAGTCATTTATCACGGCACGTCGCCTACCCATTTGGCTCCCAGCATTTGAATACACCCCAAGTCTCCCACAGCCCGGCGCGTGCAAAAGGCTTGCCGAAACAGAGTCTCGTCCTCCTCGCTTAACAATCGTCCTGCTTGTGTACGTAACGCGCGGTCATCGGCTTCCTCCACATAGCACAGGCTATTGCCTGGTTACCCGCTGTCTTAAACCACTAGCTTACTCGACCGACCATAGACGAACGATCGAAACGACGCCACGACCTTGAAACACGTGGATCTCTAATATGACGTCCGAACACGGCCTTTCGGTCGTTATGAGCTTCGCCCAAAGGTTTCAAGATTTGCAACAGCATCGAGATTCCAAGGACGCCTTGATTACCGTGGGCACCTGCCCTGCCAGATCTCGGGGGAAATCGCTGATGCCTTGTCCTCCAGGATTTGCTTGTCTATTGTGAAAGAACAGAGAGCATACTGCGGCAAGAAAAACAGCAGCTCTCCGACGTACTTCAAAATTGTCAGCTCGACCTTACTGCTGCTATCGAGTCTCGAAGGGAGCACCAGCAACAAGTGCAAAAATATAAACAAAGCTATGACTGGCTCAGGCAGGAAAACGAGGATTTAAAGGTAAGCCGGGCTGGTATTCTGGCGTTCCCTATTTCGGCTGGGCTGAACCTCTTAGAATCGTAATCCATATGTCCTTCTTCTTCTTGACGGCGATGGCCTGCTGGTAGGTGACATATCCCCCGTTGCTCGGAGGAGTTGCAGATCAAGGTGGTTGCTGCACGATACCGGTGGACATGGCTAAATCGTTTCATTCCGGACGCACAGTTTCAAGAGCATTGGATTAAAAAAGGGATTGAAGGCGGAAAAGCAGCCGCGTACGCCCTTCGATCAGCCATATATGAACAATGCGGCTCTCGTGCAGACGACGTCGAGGTAGTTGCTAGAGTCGTTGCCAACCTAGGAGGTTTGTCTCGAGCAATGCAGCGGGATGGTTGCATCGACAACGCTTCCGAACTCAAAGACTTTACACTGGGGTTCACCCAGGCCAAAGCTTCATTTGACTTTGTTGATGTTGGCTATGGCAAAGAGAGGGCCGATTCCAAGATTAAAGGTTCTGCCCCCCCCCCAAATGTTGACCAACGAGCCCATGTTCCCGACCTGTGCTGTTCGCCCTTTACTAATTCAACCTAGAGTCAACTCGATGGCATTTACAAAATCACAACTGCAAACAGATTATACTAGGAATCTCCCATGACGCTGGGTACGCCCCGTTTCTAGATGAGATCCTTCGGGACAAAGATACGCGACAACGTGTAACACTCCTGGAAGGATTCCCGACGGTTCATGAGCTGGTTGCCACCAAAGTTAGTGTTTTAAACCTGGCCAATGACTTGTTTCGAAAAGACAAGTTGATTGATCGAGCTGCGGCGCCCATAACGCGAGCGCCGCCCCCACAAGCGCCTTCGTCGGCGCCACCGCAGGACCGTCCCTCTGCATCCGCGTCTGCGTATCCCAGCCCGCCAATGAGCTCCAGTTCCTTGGCTTCCCCGCCAGCATCCAGTGCATCGTACGCCAATGTCATTACCAGCGTCAGCCCGCCGCCGCTGATCACGCTGCCGCTTACGAGTAGGCCTGCGCCGCCGCGCCAGAAAACGCCGGCCCGTCCGCAGCAGCCAGCATGGAACCCGGGCCCCCGAGGCCTGGACCAGCCATCACAGATCAACAACATAGCAATGGAGGCCATTAAGAAACGAAAGGATACAAACAAGCTGTGCAATAACCACTACTTGCGTGGTCCCTGCGCCAAGGACAATTGTTGCTTTGTCCACGACTACAAACCGTCGACGGATGAGATCAAGGCCATAGCTGCGCTGGCTAGACTTAACCCCTGCACTCTTGGGCAAGACTGCCCTGCTGAGGACTGTATATACGGCCACAATGTGAGTTTCGCTGGCCCCCCCCCCCCTCACCATGCCTTGCGGGTGGAATTAATGGAGAATTTCACATAGTGTCCTAGTGTTCGGGATGGGATATGCCTTCATCCTCATTGTAAATTTCCCGAATCTTTGCATCCGCCAAAGACAAAATACAAGAACATGTTCATTCGCAACAATTGAGTGGGAGCTGGACAAACCGCGGCGGCTATAGCCGAGGTTGTATAGGCATCTCCACTGGGGGCTATTGTATCGTGGGAAGAAGTAAGGCTGCATATGGAAGGAGTCTTTGACTTCCGGTGAAGGAGCCTTACCTGTGTGGTCTTGGTATTTAAGTTAGATGCTGTTGATTACACGCTGTTTCGGTATACTTCCAATCAGTTGTTAGGTTGAGTAAGATACTGAATTAGGAGTCGACGCAAAGGATCCTGTGAGCATAGTGCAGATAGAAGGGTTGAATATAAAGAATATCTTATACCAAGAAACAACTCATGTGGTTGGTCAAGTTTCGGACGTGCAAATGGGATGTGTGGAATGTATCCAGGGTGCAGGGTAGGCAAACTCGCATGCCCCACTACAAGGTAGGTGGAAAGAGAGCTTGGGTTCAATTGAAAACTACCCCACCATGGAATCCCACATCCCAACTAACTTACACCACATATTCCATCATCGGCCAACCTCAACCCACCCGACCAGCATCCACGACCAGCCACGCCATGTCTCGCGCACAGGTTGAAGAAGTATCCGACAGCGACCTGGGGTCGGACCCGGAGGAGGTGGACATTGACGACTTTGCCGAGACGGACATCATGCGGCGCGTGCCCGACGTGCCCGCGGCCGCCGTGGCAGCCCCCTCGCCAGCAGCCCCCGTGCAGCCGCGCACCCTGGGCCACCGACCCGTGACGGCGGCGCACATCCCCGGCCTGCCGCAGACGTCGGTGCTGCCCGCTTCGGCCGACCAGTCCGCCTACGCCGACTTCCAGTGCCTCTACCCCGTCTACTTCGACGCCGGCCGCACGCGCGCCCAGGGCCGCCGCGTCGGCGCCGACCTGGCCGTGCGCAACCCGCTCGCCCGCGAGATCGCCAACGCCTGCTCGCGCCTGCACCTGCCGACGCTGCTCGAGCCGGACAAGGTGCACCCCAAGGACTGGGCCAACCCGGGCCGCGTCAAGGTCGGCCTGCGCAAGGCCGCCGGCGGCGCCGCCAAGGTCCGCAACAAGCACCACCTGTACCTGCTCGTCGCCAGGCACCTGCAGCAGCACCCGACCACGGACGAGAGCATGGGCCTGCGCGTCCGCGTCGGCGGTCAGCTGCAGCCCGAGCAGGGCAAGCCCTACCCGCGCCCCGCCGTGCCCCGCGGCTGGAAGATGGGCGACCTGCTGCCGTACCTGAGCCCCGCCATGACGGGCGGCGGCGTCTCCGAGAACCTCTTCAAGGACATGATGAAGGAGATGCAGGGCGGCGGCGACCCCATGGCTGCCCTCATGGGCGGCGCTGCTGCTGGAGGCGGAGGCGGCGGCTCGGGAAGTGGCGCGGAGGAGGGCGGGAAGAAGAAGAAGGATAAAAAGGGCAAGGGGAAGGCGTGAGCGCGCTGACCAAGTCAAGGACGAAGCGTTGAATGCACCGGGGTGCGAATGCACGTCTTTGGAGGTGCCTCGCAAACCGTCAGCATCTGTCAATGGCTGCAGTACCAAGCGCTCCGCATGTCGTCAAGTTTGCTGCCTGGCATCCTAAGCATCACGGCAGCTGCCACCGGTCGTCACGAAGGGACAGGCTCTCTGTCTCAACTACTTAAAATTGATACTGGGGTTTGACCCTTGATGATGAAGATGACACATAGGTATAGGCATATGTCTAAGGACCGAACTGCCCCCCTTTAAGAAAACGAGGGGTTCCGGCACGGCAAAGGCGTTGCTGGTTTGATAAAAAAAAAAAAAGATACAATACACTCTTCCTACAAGTGGGACAAAGGCCCCTTGATAGCCAACAAACGGGGTATTCGAAAACAATGCTTCTTCCGTCTACGGATTGCTCAAATCGCGGCCATCCTGCTGCCCTGCAATGCCTCCCACTCGCGTGAACCTACAATCTGCACATGCCGACCGGATCCGGGCATGTACTTCCCATCCAAGCCTGGCAGCCTGATCTGAAGCCGTGCCGCTGCCGGCCGCTGCGACGTCTTGCTGGGTCTGTCGGCAAGGGCCTGCGATTTCTTCACGACAGAGTGCTGCCAGCTCCTCCAGGTCGCGTAGTCCTCCCACTGCTTGGCAGCATGGTACTGCGCCGTTGTCCTGGCCGGTTTCCACGTCAGCTTGTCCTCGGGCAAGGCGTCGAAGCTGTACACGGTGGCTGACGTTGCCATCTTCACAAGCTCGCCGAGGACGTCTTTGCCCTCGGCCGTGACGAGCGCTTTGCGTTGTTCCGTCGTGCTCGCGGGTTTCTTAAGCGGCTCGATGAGCCAGTCGTACTTCTGCTGCTCCACCATCCTTGCTTGACGGTTGTCCTCGCGTAGATAGCGGACAGCAGACTGCAGATTTTCGATTTCCTTCTTCAGAGTGTCCATTTCTCGTGCGGTTGCCACGGCACGCTCTTGGCCGACCTTGGCACCTGCGGACTCGCTGTTCTCAACAACTGCTTGGCTTTCGCTAGCAAGCTTCTTCCACTTGTCCCGCTCCAGCTCAAGGTTCCTGAGCTCCCTGTCCTGCTTCTCAATGTCTTCCTTCAGGCTTGTAGCCTGCTGTCCAGCAGCCTCCAGCTGTGTCTGTAGGTTGCTGATGCGTTCGATGTTAGCTTGAGCATCACGCATCCTCGACTCGAGTGTCTCGATCTTGAGCACAGCTGTGCTCAGATGTTCGTCTCGCTGAGCTATAGTGCGCCGTGCCTCGTTGTGCTCTTCCTTGAGACGGCGCAACTCTTCCTCTGCATCCACAGGCACCGTCTTGAGCGCCTTGAGCTCCTGAGATCGGAGGCGCCAGGGCTCAGGATTGACATCAAACTCCTGTGTCTGGTCCAGGTCACCGGCGAGCGACGCAAGATCCGTGATTTGCTGACTGATAATGCGCAGTTTACCCATGTAGTTCGAGAAGAGCTCCGACTCGCTGGATGTCGAGGCCTGAAGAACTGCCTGGTGAATTGCATCCTGGACCTCATCGTAGGAGAAAGGCTCAGTGCGGCCTTCATCCTGGGTCAAAAGCCTGTGCACGCCCAGCCCCATCTGCCGAGCCAGTTCCGCGAGACCGCGCGACGCGGATTCGCATTGCTCAAACGCCTCCCTCGTTTCCGGCAGAAGCGACAGAGAGCGCACCTTGAGGTCCTCCAAGGCGCGTACGGCCTTTCCAGCAATTACCTTGGTGCTTCTGGTCTGCGTTACGACGAGCTCCGCCTTCTTGGCAAAATGCTGCGATAACTCGTCCTCATCACCATCGGATGGCACAACCCTCTGCACAAGGCCCCTCAACGTATTGAGAATAGCAGCGGCTGAATCAAGATGGCTCTGAACCAGCAAAGATTTCATGTGGGCATCGTCAGCGTAACTTGAAAGGGTTTCGGGAATGTGGACCTCGGCAAGATGAGACATGAGGGACATCGTGCGCTGAAGCTCATCGGCACACTTTTGTTCTTTGAGCTCGTCTCGTCGCAGGCCGTCGATCCAGCCGTTCAAGGCGCGCTCAACAGGTTCAAGCTCGTGTAGGGCATTCTGATACTTGGTAAACTCCTCCATGGAGCAGTGGCTGATGTGGCTGACGAACCGATCACACATCGCCGTCACCCACACCAGCTTGTCGATGGCGTCGCAGCCGGCAAAGATGTCATCCTCGTGACCAGGGTGAGGCTGTCCGTTGACACGTTCTTTGATGAAGCCACTGAGTAGATTGGCCTTGAACGCCAACCTGCGGAATCTCAGGAGAGCCAGCACGGAGTCTTTGTCTTCCGCATAAGTGTCAGGTAAGAAGAGCTGGACAATTCCCAGATGCTGCTCTGCCTCTTGTGCCTCAAGTCGTCGTATTTCCAGATCGATTGTCTTGGCCTGTGCCTTGGCTGCGGATATTTGAAGCTTCATGTTGAGATCCATCATGGCGCGGGACCGATCGTTCAACTTCTCCGACTCACCCTCGGTGACTGCCTGCGATGCGCGCATATCTTCGAGATCACCCTGCAGGTTGGTGACCAGCTCGCGGAAACGGGACAAGGTATATTCCATGTCTCCAATCACCTCATCCTGCTGCCCGGCTCTTCTTGCTTGCTCTGCAATGATGTTATCTTTGAAATCAAGCTCCTCCTGCATCTCCTTTTCGTTTTGCACGTGGTTGACCTCCAACTCGTCGTTGATCTCCTTCAGGCTCTCCAGGTCCTCGATAACGGCATTCAGCTCTTTGATCTGCTCGGCCATGCTCATGTTGCGCTCTGAGAGATCCTCAATCATGTCCTCGGCCTCCAGCGCATTGTCTAGCCGTTGCCGAAGATCCTCAACGGCACTTTCCGCCTGCGTCAGCTTGTCCTTGGATGTGTCGTATTCCTCCTTGATGACATTGTATTCCTTGAGGTCTTCCTCCAGGCTGCTGATCTGGTCCCTCAGTTCCTCCTCTTGTGCCTGGGTTAAATCTCGCAGCCGTAGCAAAGCATCGCGCAGCCTCTCATTGGTCTTTTCCATCTGAAACCACCCTACGCTTGCACGGTCTTCTGGACTCAGGCCCTTACTATACTCATCATTCTCCTCTCGCAGGACTTCAACTTCCAACTCCAGCTCTTCAGACTTCAATTTCAGTGCTTCAACCTCGGACTTGAGAAATTCGGCCGTCTCTTCCGCCATTTCGCGATCTAGCGTCGCAAGCTCCAGTTCGGTCTCGTGCTCTGCCTGCATCGCTTCGACAGTCTCGAACCTGGCTTCAGCTTCCTTGAGTAATTTCTTGAGCTCGTTGTTTTCTTGTTGTTGAGGCGCATATTTCTGTTGAAGTTTTTGGATGATGGCTTCGAACTTGTCTCTCTCCTCTTGGATCCTCTCTATTTGTTTCAGCTTGTCCCTGTCCTCAAGCCGCTTTCTTTCCAAAATCTTCAGCTTAGATTTGAGGTCCTCGATTTCCCGACTTGCAGCTGTGCTGCCGGTAGGTCTATTCGCGGTGGCGGCTCCAGTGGTTCTTTTTGTCGGGGGTGTCGTGGATGTACCAGGACCGGTAGCGGCGGCAAGCTTCTCGAGCGCGCGAGTTCTTCCAAGCACGGGACTCGTGGGTTGGGGCGAAAGTATCTCTCCTTCACTCTTAACAGGAGAGCTCGCTGAAACATCTTCGGCTTTCTCAAGTCCAGATTGGGAATCAGCGGAGGGTCGCCTACTAGGGTCAGTTCTCGACTGCGGACGCGTCCCTGTCATGGATATCCGCCCACTGGCGGTTCTCGAGGAACCAACTGTAGGTTTCGACGTTGTGGAGGAGGTGGAAACTTGTCGTCGAGAGACTGGTGCTGCGGGAGGGCCCATGGACGTTCTGGCTCCTACATTGGAAGGACGGCCTTTGAACGTTGCCGAGGGTACTCGTGCAGTGGATGGCGTTGACGTCCGAGACGCAGACGCACTAGGGGGACCGCTTAATTGTTTTGTTGGAGACTTTGTCGGAGACTGTAGCTAGAATTAGCATACGGAGTATGGATATTTGACGGAGTCGAGGATTGCCCACTCTTGCAATGCTCGATGGCCGAGACGTCGTCTTAGGAACTGGACTCGGACTTGGAGCGTTCAAACTCCTCCGTCTAGACAGGGTTGTATCAACGCCAGTGGATGTTCGAGCTGCGGCCGGGTTGAAGCTGCTTGGTCGAGCTGGCTTTCGGGTAGCTGGGGCAGGTTTCGGGGGGGCCGGCTGGGCGATGATGGTGGCCATCATGGGCTTGACGAACATGCCATAGCCCATGGGACAGTCGAAGTACCTGTCACCGCGAACGCTGCCATCATTTTTGCCCGTCTTCTCGTCGAGCTCGATGCCGATCCATTCGCCGACCTGGAATTGCGTCTGACCAACGAACCTGACGGTGCCTTTGCGGCCGTCGGTGAGCTGGACGGTTTGCCCAACCTCGAAATCCGGCATTATGGACAGCGGCCGAGGGAGTCCTGGCGCATCGTTGCGCTGTTCTTTGTCGAATAGAGGTCGGTTGGGAGTGCTCGTGGCACGTTGGGTGTCCCGTGATCCAGGTAGATGCGTAGGTAGGTACTTAGTGTACAGTACTTGGTTGTTGTTAGTGAGGTACAGGGGGCCCTGAACTTGACCCGCGTCGAGAGGACGCGACAAGCTGGGAATCACCGCCTTTACGTAATGTGGGTATAGGGGTTACAACCGCACCGCAACCGCAACTGCACCAGCATTTCACGGCCTTATTGGGAATCACGTCTTGACTGGCTAATTCAGCTCGACGGACCAGCTACAAGATACCAACGCGGTCAATGAGATTGTGAATATGCATTGGGTATCAATTGAGGTCATTGTCTACCAACCAAGTACACAGTTTCCCAGCTTAGTCAAAGAACCTCGACTCTGATAGAGACACCGTCAAAAGACGATAAAGTCTGCTCCTCCTTCCTCACATGATGCGAAGGCGAGGCAAGAGCCACCCACTAGACAACTTCCCAGCCTTATGACCTTCCTTCTACATTGGGCGCACTCCAAATATTCAGCCTGCCCTTCCATCCTCCCATGATGTGTTGTGTCGTCCATGCCTTGAATGGCATTGATGGAATGCAAGATGCAGGAACACTCTAGTCAGCCAACTATCTCTTCGTAAACACGAATGCCGTCGTCCCGGGCTGACGACGGACGAATCGGACTCCCTCATAATTCCCTGGACCAAAACAAAACCAACCAAGCCAAACCCTACCTCGCCGGCGACTGAAAACACCATGGTCACTGCCAAACACTATGCTTGGCGCCGGTACCTTGGAGTGGCATCCCGGAACGACGCCTCGCGTATCCATTCGACCACTTCGAAAGCAACTCGGCGCTCGGTGCTCTCGTCAACACCTCGGCTCATCAAGAATCTGACGACAACTACGCCACAAGACTTCCACAATTCGACTGTCCCGGTCTTACTAATGATTTCCTCCGTGCTTGGCGCAACGTAGACGATGAAGTCCGGACGCGCGGTGCCGCGCCAAAGGCAGGCCATCCACTGCCAGTGCTCTGGCAGCGAGTACTGGTCACGAACCACTGCGTTGCAGGCGAAGCGATCCGATATCGTTATGCTATAGCCTCCCTTGACAAGAGCCACCGGAGTCCTGCGGCTCTCGCCGAGATTGGTGACGTGGCGAGCAATCTCCTTCGACCTCTCCTGCCAAACAAGAATAGTCTTCATACACGGTGACAGCGATTCTTCAGGCTCACAAAGGGAGCTTCCGTGCTGTCGTAGCTGTGTCGCACGGTCCTGCTCGGACGCCCTTGCAGCATCACCCCACACTCGAAGGTGAATATCCTCGCCAATGGCTACCAAGCCATTTTCGACAGCGTTGCCAATCACATGCATCATCTGGTTGTCGGCCCCCTCTATGGCGATGAAAGTTCCCCTTTTCCGGAGTGGGCGACCCTCTGGTGACGTTTTAGGAACAGGCTGGCATATCTTTGCAAACGTCTCAAGTTTGCCGTGGAAGGGTAGTGACATGACGACCGATCTCCTCGTTGGGGCCATGGCCACTGAGGAAGCAGCCATGTTGGAGCTTGCGGGTAATCCTCCGGTAGAGCATAACGCCGAGGTATTATTTCCCGAAAACTCTGAGACAGGCGGCAAAATCGGTGGCAGTCGCAGAGTGCGGTCGTAGTCGTTGGGCTCCAAGGCTTTGGGTCTTCCGGCCGAGCTTCCACTTGAAAGAGGACGAGGAGGGGGTGCCATTGCGGCACTCAGAATGTTGGGTAGGAAAGCGGTCTGGGATGGGCTCCAAGGCGTGTATAAGCCACTGGGATCCTGGATTCTACCATCAGAGGCATGGTTGATTCGTTCCGGAGGCCGTCCAACACCCTCATGAAGAGCTTGAGACGCGTGACGCTGGCGATGCAAGTAGTAGTCGTCGCCTTCATCATCAACACGTCGCCGCTTGTTGTTGAGCACCGACAGCAGCTCATTGTCACCGAAGCTTGCGTTTTTGCGATTCTGGAGCCCGTATAGGATGGGGCTGGAAGCTGTGTAGTCATCACTGGAACGACGAACAACAAAAGTTTTCGAAGACAAACCGCCAGTCGGGCTGTAGGCATCTGCCATGCTTTTCGTGGGGGTAGATGTAGCCATCGGGGTTGATGGTGTCGTCAGCCCTACCACCATTCGGCCGCCACATTTGGCACATCGATCATTATCTTCTCCAACGGAGTCAGTAGCCTGGGATGACTTGGCCTTGGTGAGGCGGCGGGGCTTATAGCGATAGTCCGGGTATCGCTCCTTGTGACGCTGTTTTGCCTCCTCGGCGAGCCTAGTGAACTCGGCCTTGACCTCGGACGTCTCTTCCCTCCACTGCCGCCCGATGATCTTGGAGATTTCCGGATTTGGCACTTTTGGGTTCTCCGCGGCTACCTGGGTATGATAGCGCTGGCGGTAGAGCATGAAGGCTACGGAAATAGGTCAGCTCGCTGTGCACGCGTATTGCAGGCTATCGTTGCTAATCGACATGTCCGGGTACGGATGATCAACCCATTGGCCAGAAGCAGATGATGAAGAGGAGTCTCAGAGTAGGAAGATTGAGTCAGTCTCACCGTTGGAGGGCCTTGGAATCTTTTCGGGAGGTGGGCACAGACACACGGATTCCTGAGATCCGTCTCTGCTTGTGCTGCTGTCCGTATGGACCTGCACTTGGCGGTTGCTTGCTTCGCCGTCATCGGCCGTACCATGCTGCGCAGCGCGAGCCCGTGTGGGCAGCGACAGAGCAGGGCTGCGGGAGTCTGCCCTCTCGTGTCTGCCCCAGGACTGCGAGGATAGGGGCCGACCTGGCCTATCATGATCTGTAGCAAGAAGTTCGCCGGCGTTTGCCCCTCCACCGGGCAACGCCGACGCGGCATCTGTAAGTTTCATCGGATGCAGCAAACAAGTCTACCAGCTGGGCAGAAAGCGAGATTCAAAAAAGGGTTCAAGAGACAGTAATGTAAGCAGCTAAGAGGATCCGGTACACTGAGAATCGTCAAATGCAGGAGATATAGGGACTCAAGAAGGGGATTGAAGAAAGAGATGCAGTACGCAACATTCAAGGTGAAGGGTGGGAGCAGAAGGCAAGAAGACAAGAAGGTGGTGCAGAGAGGGGGGCGATCTGATAAGGACCACTGCAGACATTGAAAGGAGCAAAAGGAAAGGTAACAAAGTGAGAGCAAAGTGAGAAGAAGCATTGGTTGGGCGTGCGGGTAGGCGTGGAGACTGGCTGCCAGCTGCGAACTCAGGTTGGCCGTCGATTCAGAGCAGAACAAGAGGTTTTGTCCACCTATCTTTGACAGCTCTTGGCCGATGGTGTTCATGAGCAGCAGTGCCTCCTGCTACACTCGTCAACCACAGCGCCTCTGCTAGGCCAGTTGTGGTTTTTCTTGCTTCTGGCTGTCTTCGGGAATCTACAGACACTTGGGGAAGGGGGGGAAGCCTGCCGGCCCATATCCATGTCCATCCCAGTCCAGACTCCCTCATCTTCCCGCTGCCATGGTATCACTGCTAACAGTTGCAAGTACGCCAGCGAGAGTCACAAGGGTGTTCTAAGAGTTGTAAGCTACCTAGACAGACGTTGATAGGGCAGCCGTGGTTGCCGTAGCTGCCTGCCACATGTATTCATTTTACCATTCACTTCTAGTTCCGACTCCCCGTGAAACACACACATCCTTACAACCACCACCACCACCCCTCCCTCTTGAACGAACCTGCCTGGCCTACATCCAGACGCGGACGCACAATGAGCTCCACCCTCCAAGGGCCCTGGGCGCCTGTTGAAGCTGAGAGCAAGCCTCTGCCAGGAATGCAGACACTTTGCCAGCCTTGGAATGACGGGCGCTGAGACACAATTGCGATGGGGGAAGTACATGGGGTGGCTTGTCTCAAGCCTGCGTGGCCCAGCAGTATAAGATGGGAGAGCTGACGCCCAGCTGGCTCCAGGGACCGAGCTCGTTCTTTTGGAGGCTCTCCAGCTCGATCATTGGTGTTATATTCGGCGGGAGTTGGTCTGCCCGGGGGGCTTAAGCCGTTCGGCCATTGCCAAGAGAGGGGCCGGAACGCAGGACTACTGATGTCGCTTTGAAGGGGTCTTCAACAAAGGCAGATTTCCCCGTCCAAGCTCCCAGAGCTGTATCATCTTTTTTCCTTTTTCGCTCTCTCTCTCTCTCTCATTTATACATTTGGCTGCTGGATTGCGTTACAAGACGGACGGCCCCGGTGAGCCGGACAAACAAGAAGAAGGAATGAGAGGGCGACAAGGATAAATAAAAGAAAAGAAAAGAAAAGGCATTGATTCATCTCCTTACGCCACCGGGGTGATGTTACCCCCCTCTCGATCCATTACTTTTTGTCCCGAGAAAAAAAACCATTGCACAGCATTATTTCAAGAAATGTAACCCCGTCCTCCTTCACCGGCAAGAAGTGTTGCGCTGCGGCGGGCGTCGATGAATAGGACCTCGCACTCCGTGACGTCTTGGACGTCGATTTGACTCCGGCCGCTGGCTTTGGCCAGTATGCTGTTTGTGCGAATACAATTAGCGAGACTAGACTCTGGGCGGGAAAAGGAAGTCTTGTAGAAAAAGTGGTGGCGTTGGAACTCACCTTGCCGGTGTCAGTAGCTGGAGACAATAACGCAGGCTGATTCTCACGCCGTGCTCGGCGATCTTGTTGACGGCAGCGTCGGTGATGGCAACGCCCTCGGTCGACGACCTTATCCTGACAATCTTCCTGATTTCCTCTGCGTCGTACGCCGCCGTGGGCACGATGAGCAGGCGGGCCAGGAAGTCCGTGGGAATCCCGTGGGCAGCCACGATGTCGTCGGTGCCCCTGATGGTGCACATGCCACGATTGGAGGCGAGAATCACGATGGGGGCTATTGGTGATTCCAGTGCGCGGTTCAGGTAGGTGAAGCATTCAATGTCGAGCATGTGCGCCTATTACTCTGCAGTCAGCGGGTTTTTGCCTACATGGCAGGACTGCGTCAAAAGCAGCTCACCTCGTCGATGAACAGCACGCCCGGTACCAGTTCAGCAACGCCCTGATCAATGTACTTGCTGACCACCTTGTTGATCTCGGCACGCAGCTTCTCTGTGATCTCGGTCATCTTGGGCTTCATGAGCTGGCCCATCATGCTCATGATATCCTGTCCACCCTGCGGCCTCGCGTTGGCAACGTCCAGGTCGTGGAGCGTGACATCCTGCACAATCTCCTTCTTCTTGTGCACGTCGCCCTTGGGGATGGGCACGTACTCCTCGGCCTCGAGGTCAAATTCGGTCGCGTAGGCATCCGATCGTCCCACGCGCTTGCAAGCTCCCGTGTTCGCCTCGATGTAGATGACGTCTCCGACCGTCACGCGCTCCTTCTGGATGGCTTCGTAGATGCTCGGGTCCAGCCGCAGCTTCTTCTGTCCCTTGGCGCTCTTCAGCCCGATCAGCAGGGTGCTGACAGTCTTTCCGTAACCGCCCAGGGGGTTCTCGGCCTCCTCGGGCGTGAGCTCCGTGACCTCTCCCTCAAAGACCTCCTTTGTTTCTCGGACCTTGAGACCAATCGCACGTCGGAAGTTCTCCATCAGCATCTCCGTCTTCTTGACTTCTGTCGAGTACACTTCGCTGCCGACGATGGGGCAGAAGGGGATCTTGGTGCCCAGCTCTTGGCTGATGGCGAGGGCAAGCGCCGTCTTGCCGGTTCCCGGTCCTCCTGCCAGTAAAACTCCGCGGCCGGCCATCTTGTGCGCTCGAATCAGGTCCACGATGACACCGCATGACTACATGGAGCATCGTCAGTTGACAAACACCTTACGAAGACAAGATAGTCAGCGTTTGCCCAATGCCTACCTCACGCGCCGGAGCTTGCCCGACAAACCCGCCGGCTTGCTTATCTGCGTAGCCATCGGGCTTCAGGCCAAGGCCTTTGATATGCGTATGGGCAGCGGTCCTGTTGTCGCGCTTGTTGCCCTTGACTTCGCTGATCTGAACCATCTTGGCTGGCAGCTTTCCGGCAGGAAGCGACTTGAACGTTCGTGTTGATTAATGCGGAAGCTTCTGAATCGAATTTTCTTGATCAAGAACGCTTATTGCATCGCTAAGGCCGTGCTTTTCGAGGATGCGCAAAAACTAGTTGCAGACAGTCTCAAAATATTCGTACTGGTCTCTCAGCCGTGCAGCACTGCAGCAAGGCTACTGCGCTACACGGTTGCGCCGATCGACGAAATCGCTTACATAAGGTAACTGGAGCTGTCCATCACGTGAAGTCGATGATGGGCTCGCTTACCCTGTACCATGTGGCCTATTCGCAATGTCTCGTTCCATGGAATGATTCACCTCAGCCTCGCTTCTAGGGCAATATGACCATTAACAAACGCATCGCTCTATTCTAAATTCTAGTATATATACAAACGCCAGTCATTGATCACTTTATCCAGCTCTTCATGAAGATCGTCCTCTGTCAAATGGTGTTTCGTCCGCGTTCCCTGGCATTGTGCTCATGAGCATGGTTGAATCTTCATTATCTGAAACGAGATTTGCCTGCCTTTCGACATCATCGCCTTTCGGTGCTGGAGCCCTTTTTGAAAGGACCATGCTGACAGCACTTCCGAGAATGAGGCTGCACCCAGCAAAGCTCATCAAGCCCATGCTGTGATGGAACACCCACTTATCGAACGCCACTGCGAACAACATGTGCGTGTACACCATCGAGTTTGCTCTGTTCGACTTGTCCGCCCCAAGACCTGTTGTAAGCAGGAATTGCATGATGAAGCCAAATATGCCAGACAACACGAGCAGAAGACATTGCCAGAGCGAAGTTGGGTTCCTCCATCTGAGTAAAGGCTGGCTGATGTCAAACAGAGGTCCGAACAACAGCAAGCCTGCCGCAATCAGGGTGCAAATCATTGCAAAAAAGTTGACCGAAATCAGGGCATGTGCCCGCTTTCCAATCGTGCGAAGCGTCGTGAAGGCTGTTCCAGCGCCCAAGACCCCCAGCATTGCCGCACCTACGGCAATCATGCGTTCTTCGGCGGTGCTCTCGTGGTCGGCCCCCGGGCCGGGGCTGCTGTGCGAGCCTTGAGAAGCGTCTGCTGAAGCCTTTTCGGTCGCCCAGTCGAAGAGAGCGGCGGGACGGGCAATCAGCACAACGCCCAGGAGGGCGACGAGGGTTGCGAGCTGCTCGGACCGAGTAAAAGGCTCGTGGAGCACGAAGTAACAGATGACGCCGGCAACTCCAGGACCCAAGAAGGTAATGACAGTGGCATCGGCAAGAGGCAGATACATCATCGAATACCACATCCCGTAGATGCCGAAGAATCCAGCAAACCCTCGGGTCAAGAGGAGCAGACGAATGTCTCTCTGCCCAAAGGGAAAGCCAGGAACCCTCGTCCACCACATGTAGGTCAAGCAGGCCACCGATGTCAGCATCTGTCTGACGAGCAGAATCTGGGCAGGGTGCATGCCTTCGCCTTCAAGCTCCAGGAGGCGAGCACTCAGGTTCATGAGGGCTCCAAAGAACTGGGACAATGCTACTAGTATCGCTGGCATGTTGCGGGCCCAGAACAGTGCCAGCCGTGATGGCCTTTGCTGCGTGGGCGTGTGTCCCGCAGCACCGTGGTATGGTCCATGAGGCACGGGCGATAATCTGGAGCTGGGACCTGGACTTATCGAGAGTCGTGGAAACGGGTCGGCGGAGACGTATATGTGCTTGGATCCAGGAGCATCGGGCGAGAGCGTAGTACATACATTGGCCAAAGATTGGCTATCACCAGCTTCGTTGAAGCCTTGCTTAGTGGAAGGCCATGAGGAGACGTCGTTGTCCTCCTGTGGCGGGGTTCCGGCAGATGAATCCATCCTCACGAGCAATGCGGGCTGTCGTACTCTATCTGATGCAGAGACTGGCAGCAAGCCATGGATCAGCCGTAGCACAAGCAACAATACTCGGGAGGGTAAACGACATGCGCAGGTAGTCTATTTGGCCAAGTATCTGAGAGGAGGCACTACCCGAGCAAACAACGACAAGAAGCAGAGAAGTACGGTATCTCATCGTCACACAGCGGCAACGCAGCCTCTCCCATCGGTTATTATTAATAAACTAGCCTACGACTCCTCTCACTCGACATCGAGTGCCACCACCTTCCTGCAAAGGTCTTTTGGATGTGCGAGTGGATCGTGCCAAGCGCCGAGTCAACGAGCAATCGCAGACGGGAGCCCGATATCGGTCCCGCCTGTTGATTGCCACGGCTCCTTAGGGACGTTTCCTGGACGGTGCTTGGACAGGCTGGCAAACCATGACCGGAACGTCGTGGATAACACAGGAGTCAGGCGAGCCTCATCCTGCAAAAGACACTGCTTCCAATTCTGCATCTACGAACAGATGTCTGGTCTCATCATGAGCCTTCGTCACCAACTGACTCATGACGGATTTTGTACGTGCTGAGGATCTATCGTCAAAGAGCCTGCGGGTCTTCCCCGTCTTATTCCCTGTCTCCACGCACCTGAACATCCGGCAAATCGACATCGTCAGTTACTTAGGCACTCAACGTGGGGGACGAACGGGGCTTTTTTGGGGTGGGGGGGCATCTGCCGACGCCCACTTTGTAGCTGCGTACCCTAGACCCCCTTGAACTCTTGATATGGTTTGCGTGGTGCGGATGAGATAGCACGAAGGTGGTAAACTGTGTAGTTCAAAACGTGAGTGATGTAGAGACAATGGCTGCGATTGCTATGAGACCATCCATTTGCCGTAGAATGTTAATTTCTAGAAGCAGATTGGTGTACCCCAACCCTTTTTGATTTCTTTGATGATGATGATGAATAAGTGCATCCAAACGCCTCCGGGCCCGCCAACCCATCCATTGAAATCCATGTTCATATGCCGCTCCCGTGCCGCCGTGAGAAATCAGATCGTTCGTAAAGCAATATGAGAGAACTCGGGGTATCATCGTTTCTTGCCGATAGCATCCGCCTCAGCCTCATCGTCGTCATCCGCCTCGCCCAGCTGCTCTTCGGCGCGGTTCGTCCTCACGTCCGTCTTGTCCCGCCTCTTCTCCTCCTCGGCGGCATCCTGCATGATCTCGTCCTCGCCGTCGCGCAGGATCTCGCGGGCCTTCTTGATCTCCTTCTGCTTCTCGAACACCTCCTGGACCTTGCCGAGGAAAGCCGGGTTCTTGCGGAAGGCGAACTCGAAGTCCTCGTATTTGATCTTTTGGCGGCCCGAGTAGTGAGCGGCGCGCGTCGCCTCGAAGGCGATGGATTGCATGAAGTCGGTGAGGATCTCGTCGAGCACGCGCACTGTTTCGGGGAGGGGGTTCTTAACGTCACCGTGGGCGTAGAGCAGCTGGGCCACTGGAGGGAAACCAACTAGTTAGCGACTAACTTGGTAATCTTCATGCTTGTAGAACATACGCTCGTTATGCCCAAAGTTCATCTTGCCGACATTCTTGCCGGCGCGCGCTCGAGGTTCCATGATGACGGTTCGATAGACTGACTGTAGCGCTCTTGGGAATGCACAAGGAAACGCGCCTCGATTTGTCACAGTTCTTCGATGTTAGCAATCTCCCGCTTGGTAAGGAGCTTCCGGTCGCAATATCTCTCTTGTAAAGCGGATGGGAGCGAAAGTGCAATGTTTAGGTTGTATAACCAAGAAGGTTCGGTTTCGATGGTTTGGGTGAGCTACAGGGACATCCATTGCAGGTGCGATAAGATAAGCCTTCATCGCTTACCTACCCTATAGACTTAGCCATCAACGACGGGCAACAATGAAATCGATCTGTACTTGCGAGTACAGGATATTTCGTCACTGTTCTGTTCCACATCACTCACAACCTATGCGTCTAGAATGGTAAGATCATTCATTGGTCATGTGTTACTACTCAGCTGAGGTCATCACGTGGAGTATTTATCCCATGTGTTTTGCGGGTAGTATTCAACAAGATGTCGACACCCTATGTTATGTTAGTCGCTGAAAGTCGAAAGTAAAGCTGGCGTGGGACAACTTGGGGGCCGCTGAAGGCCCTATGGCAATCAGCCTGTATCACATACATAATCCGCCATACTCATTTAGGTGTTTTCCGATACTAAGGAGTGATTTGATCTACATATTAAGTTGTGCCCTTGCGTCGGAGGAGAACGCTTGATAAGGCAAAGATTCAACTGTATATGCTTCTCGTAGAGTCCCAACGGTTCGGATACCCTTGCAAAAGTCTTAATCATGCCCATTTTTCATGCAAGGAAAATGCAACATCAGCAAAAATTCATTATTGCCCAGGTAGCGTATGAGAAACCTCGAAACGAGACAGGTTGCTTGGACTTGCTTGCTCTCCCACTCTCAACCTCCTACCCTGGAGAACCATCCCCCCTAAAGGAAAATCCCACCTGCAGGGTGCACGCCTCCAAAGTCTCCGACACGCTGGTCCAGACGAGGATTGGCCAAGCAGACAGGCAGGGGAGCGCTGAGAGGAGGCTCCACCCATCCCACCAGCGCCTAACCATTCCCCTTCCGGCTGGGGCCGGGGCAATGCTGTGTAGCCACGCGAGGTGTATCTTGTACCCTCGGACCCTTATTTTTTCCCCAGACAGGAATTGCCTTGCAAAAGTAGTACGCGTGAAAGAAGTACTTTATACGAAGTACCGCGCTTGCGAAGGTAAGTATGTCGGCTGACTCAATCATCTCGCATTGCCTCCCCGCCCTCACTTCCTTCAGACCTGCTTGGCCCATCGTGGCGGCCAAAGTGCAATGCTTGATCAAGGTATGAGTCTGGAATAACAGAGGAGGAGGGACTGCGGACCGGGTTGTGGGGGGTGACATGACCAAGGATCATCTATCTCAAGGTTGTCGCTGACATGCCACAAGGCAGAAACAGAAATCATTGCATATCAAGTACCGACCTGGCTCTACCGCATCAACCATGTTAATAAGACTGGGACATTGACATGACGATTGTCAGTGCCCACGGAGGGAGATGCCCGATGAGAGACGTTGACTCGAGCTGCACGTCTGCGACGGTCGCGCTTCTTTGAGGCTGAGGACTCTCGGATATTCTAGGAAGTAGAGGATTAAAAAAATAAAAAAAGGGCCGCCTCACTGGACGCCATGAGGCGTGACGGCCTGGCGCCGCGGCCGACCACCCCAAGCGGCGGAGTCGAGATGCCATTCTGAGGGTGTAGGGCCGGCCGGCGGTGTCAGGCCGGAGTCATGACCTCGCGGATAAGTCATGCGTGACGTAGGATTTACCTCTTGCCCCCTTTTGGCCTCTTTGACGAGGCTTTGATATGGCTCCATGCTATACATAACTTGTTCATCAAATTTAGTGACGGAAGACGCAATACAACACAGCCAAGAGACGCGGTGCATAATATAATGATGATTCGCGTACAAGGAGAACCCGTGCAGCAATAATAATTACAGAGATCATGGATTATTGTAATACACACAAGCACTAGGCATCTTGTCGGCAGTGGGTACATGTACCTTGCATGAATCAGGCTGCTTGGAATGTCCTAAAGCGGGACACACCTTTTTGGTCATTGTTCGCATTGCATCGTGACCTCCTCGGGAGTGTCTCAGGGGGGAGATTGTCACAACCTTTTTGTCTCCTCTTTTTTTCCAAAAGAGACAAGAGACAAGCACGTACGTTTGGCGCAGTGGCGTCAAATTTCATCTTGGTCTTCCCGGGTGCCGCTGACTTGCACCAAGGCGGTGAAGCACGGTGTTTGGAGACGGCTCCGCGTGCTTCTGGCCGACATCTCAAAACTTGACCCTTTCCCCCATCTACATTCCCGAATTGCGTACTGGAGCAGGCATGCATACCCAGGCAGGTTTGCCAGCTAGCTTCGCTGGACAAAGTGGGAACTTCGGCCGCATGCCGTGCCTTTCGGCTCTCGATGCAACGATGTCATTGTTGTTCAACTCTTTCGAGGTCCGTACACAGTGGAGCATTGCCGTCCCAGGCTCCTCCCTTGCATGACTGACATCGCGGTGTAAGTAAGGGAGGAGGAAAGGGGTCACATCCGGCGTGTTTGTTGGCCGTGATGAAGGCCAAGGACGGAACAGGTGCTTTGTAAATCGCAACCCCCCCTCCCCCCTCCACCGCACTCGTCTTCTTCGGAGATGAAGGCTGGGGAAACATTATGGGTTGCAGGCATAAATAGCAATGCAGGATTGGCACAAGAAGGCGGTTTGCTGCCAAAACAGGCAATCTAAACCATGTGCGTTGCATCCCGATGTCAAAACCCAGAAGGGAAAAAGCCGTGCGGCGGTAAATAAGCCAGAAAACGTCCGCAAGGCCTGCACCTTGTGCTGGCGTTGCATCTTCGCAGATGACGCTGGTCGGTAACGTGGTACGATACCTGGACGGATGGCGGATTGCAGTCCAACGCAGAGGCAGCTGTGCCTGATGGCTTGGTGCGAGCCCACTTTCGACGCCAGCTGTTGTTGCATCGTGACCTTGAAAACTGATGGTTTTCCATGCACGCCCATCTGGCGGTGAGATCCTTGGGAAATCGCCCTGCCCCGGATAGCCGTCTAGTCACGACTCAATCTAGTAAGCAGTGACAAGCAAAGCAAGGAACTAACTAGAACCCATCAGACTCATGAGACTCATGAGACTCATGTCTTCGGTGTAGTGCATCCATTCCGTTATTCTGCGTCTTTGCGACAACGGACGACTCATCTCCCAACACTATCTAGGCCAACAAGATTCTTCCTCTACTGTTTATAGTGCCATTACCGACTGATATGAATCGACCATCAAGACTGATCAAGCTCCCGGGTAATACAGAGCAGCACATGCACATTCCCCGCATTGCGTCGGAGCCGAACAGCCCTAGAGGAAGCCAGCCCTCCGCCGGCCTGCCGGGAGCCTTGAACCTCCCTCGGTGCATTTAGAAGCCGCTCGGCCTCCCGAAGCCGTCCGTTGTCGACAAAGTTTTCATAGTTGAAGGGTCGGAGATGGAGAGAACTTATGACTTGCCGCCAACGTCATCTGGACAAGATTGGCACGCTGGTGGCTAGCTCATAAATGATCCTCCTGCAGCTTATACGTGGCTGAAAGCCTGCAGACTAAGTGGCGCGGCGGGATGACGATGAGACCCATGTTGGCGGACAAGATTGACAAATGTCTGACCAATCGATTAATAAAGGACAGCTGCAAGTTCAACAGGAAACAAATGATGACCGGCCCACGAGCTGTTGCAGTCAGAGTCAGATCTTAGAGTCATGGCCGAGATGGTGTATATGCGCACTCTTGCTGCCCTTGCGGGTTATATTAGCGCAAACCCGACGCTCGGTTACTTACCGATCCAGACTACCAGTCATTTTTAATTTGTACACTAGTAGGCTTTTCTGTGACGTCCTGCCCTTCGTCTCTCCTTGGTGTGAATGTGATCCATCTTTTTGTGGCCAGTCAGTCCCTGTTGACCCTGACAAAGGCGTGTCCAAAGGTAGCGACTGCGGCCTAGGTAGTCATGTAAGTCAGTGGACTATAGGTGAGTATGGTATTGTATTTAGGATTGCGAGGAGTTAGGTACAGAGATGGAGGAAAGAATTATTCGTCAAGATTTGATCAGCCTACCATACGAGCATATATGGACTGACCAGTCCTTTCCAACAACATCGTTTGCGACGGTTAACATGTCCATGCGATAAACGACGCGGCAAAGTGTCCAGGGTGCATCCCAGCGAGGCCTTTGGAGCCTGGGATGCAAGAACAGGCAAAAGACATTCCTTGGCTTGAGATCAACGAACCCCCCCTCGCCTCCTCCCTCTTAGACAAGACCTCGTGAGTGATTGCATGGGCCACTTGGCACGCGCCCGATGGGCTTTGTGACATGTCTCTTTTGCCTTGGCGATGTAACACAACGGTCCGTGGACAAGGGGGGGACAGTACACAGTGAAGTCGCCACGTTGACTTGGGCTGGTGAGGGCGCAGTATGTCGCCGCCTGGGCAACGCTGGTGGGTAGACGTTGATTCAGCCAGTCCGGAGCGGCAACGGAGGATGTGTTTTCTCCGTTTTCGTTGCGTTTTCGATCTGCGACGCCGGATCTACAGGTGAATATGAACAGGTCAAACAGGGCGGATGCGTTCTTGGACAATCCTTCGTTTTGAACCTATGGGTCCCACACCTGAGCATCCGGGCCCCATCATAATTCTCGCAAGCCAATTTCAGGGTCCAACAGGAGGCCCCGACCACAAAAAGGTGCCCGGGAATTAGTGCACAGTCGTCAAAGTACCGGTACTCCAGCTCACCTTTATCACTTCGATTGATCGAACGACTAGAGATACCGATGCTGTCCCGGGCGAGATGCACTCTCAGTGTCCAGATAAGGTGACCGCTCCTCGCCACCTCCTGTAGCGATAGAGGCCTAGAACATCGTTTCCGAAGCAGATGATTCCACGGCTGCCTCTGGATTTGTTGGAACTCCAACAATACCCTCCTCCAGCAGAGATGGCGCAGGGCCCTTGATTCACGCGCCAGTAGCCCCGAAATCGGAAACGTCGAGTCTTTAGCGCATCGAGACTCGAGGACAATGAAAGACCAAAGACATGGTCTTCACACGCAGCTTCCTATTTGTGCAGATGATCGACGAGAGGCTCAGGAAACAGATTGACATGTTCTGACACGACCATCAGCTGTCTCGGTGGAGCGAATCGTCGGTGTTGTATGCCAACATCAGAAGTAAAAGGTAAAGTTTCCTAGGTAGCAGTGCAGTCGGGCTGCCCCTGGCTGCACCGAGAGGCCACTGACAGGGCTCGCAGGCCAAGAACAAGCAGATTTTAGATCCCACAATGGCGACTGGAGGAGAAGCTTAGAGTTGTGTAAGTGACGATTCTCCTCGCTGGGCTTCGACTGTGACTATGCATCTTAGCATCGTGCTACCGAAAACCTGCGACTGGTCTGAAGCCAACCATGTTGCCATACCTTCGACAGTCATGTATGCACTGGTTAAGAGATGAGCACAAGGCCACAAACTTGCCTCTCCATTCTGCGTGTAGAGAGGACGATTCGTCTTCCTATGATAGATAGGATCATGAAAAGACCTCCGTCTTCGAGGGAACCATGCGCCCCACAGTCACGGCGCCGTCCTTGTTCGAGATAGACACGCTGGCGCATATATTGGCGCACGTCGTGACTCAGTTGCGTTGCTGCCGCCGCCGAGCCCAGCTGTCTCTCGAAATTGACCTGTGGTGCATGGCGACACGTCGCTTATCTTCCCAGCTGCATGCCTTGTACCCGCCGTTGTGAGTACGAGCTGCGTCTGGCGTTCGTACCCGGTACTTTCGACCAGTAGGGAAAAAAAAACAACGGGACCAATGGCTTCTGGTGTGACTTCGAGATCAGCGACT
This sequence comes from Stachybotrys chlorohalonatus IBT 40285, assembly GCA_000732775.1. Taxonomy (NCBI): domain Eukaryota; kingdom Fungi; phylum Ascomycota; class Sordariomycetes; order Hypocreales; family Stachybotryaceae; genus Stachybotrys; species Stachybotrys chlorohalonatus. The sequence goes on along the minus strand of KL660417.1, from coordinate 146,331 downwards.
TTGCAGCGACCCCTGAGCCGGGCCATGCAAGGGCCACTTTCAATGTGCAAATACGGCCATCCGGATTGCATTCCCGAACCAAGGGCTAACACGACGACCCCAAATATCTCAATGGGGAGCGAGTTCGGCACACAACAAGCGCTCAACACGTATTGTGGTGTGGAAGGTTGGCAAGCAACCTGCAGGATGCTTGTCCAGTGACAGCTGCGGCCGTTCCAAGGTGATCAGTGGCTGTATTTGCAGTATGTAGTGCAGGAAATGCCTGGGAAAGACGCAACACGGCCCAGCCCGCATGCCAACCTCGCAAGTGCTCCCTCTGCACACCGAACCCACAAAGTTTAGCCAGCGAGACTGAAGTAGACACTATAGTAGAAGCCGGCCGAGTCTGCCAAGCAAGTCTTGGGAAAGGGGGCAATCGGGAGGACTCTGCCGGAGCATCCACAAAGTACCAATACCAAAGCTGACGGTGTCCAAGTAAGTGGCTGCTTGCGATTCCAATTGTGCATTGCGAGGCTTGATGAGGCTAGAAATGGCAACCCCAAAATTGCCACGCTTCGGGGCTCCTTTTGCAATGGATTGGGACATGACCATGGCAGCTGGAGGATCCACCTGGACTGAATGAGAAAAGATCCCGGGACTCCCACGCTGCTACATATTGCCTCCACGCC